>BDMV01000008.1:30629534-30665903 GCA_008326285.1 Oryza officinalis
TGAGCCCACTCAGTTGTGTGAAAATTAATTTTTGAAACCAATAGTGCCAAACACTGTCCCATTTGCCCAAAAACACAGTTGAGTGGTTTCGAGCGGTTTCGTTTTTGCACCACACAAACTTTCCGGTGGACCCACCGACTCTTGTAAAAATTAATATTCGCAACCAATGGTCCCAAACACATTCCCATTTGCCGAAAAACACAGCTGAGAGCCCACTCAGTTGTGTGAAAATTAATTTTTGAAACCAATAGTGCCAAACACTGTCCCATTTGCCCAAAAACACAGTTGAGTGGTTTCGAGCGGTTTCGTTTTTGCACCACACAAACTTTCCGGTGGACCCACCGACTCTTGTAAAAATTAATATTCGCAACCAATGGTCCCAAACACATTCCCATTTGCCGAAAAACACAGCTGAGAGCCCACTCAGTTGTGTGAAAATTAATTTTTGAAACCAATAGTGTCAAACACTGTCCCATTTGCCCAAAAACACAGCTGAGTGGTTTCGAGCGGTTTCGTTTTCGCAGCACACAAACTTTCCGGAGGGCCCACCGACTCGTGTAAAAATTAATTTTCACAACATATTGTGCTAAACACATTCCCATTTGCCCAAAAACACTCTTGACTGGTTTTGAGCGGTTTTCTTTTTGCAGCACACAAACTTTCCGGAGGGCCCACCGACTCGTGTATAAATTAATTTCTGCAACCAATGGTGCCAAACATAGTCTCATTTGCCCAAAAACACTCTTGAGTTGTTTCGACAGGCGTTGTTTTTGCACCACACAATCTTTCCGATAGAACCACCGACTCGTGTAAAAATTAATTTTCGCATCCAACGGTGCCAAACACATTCCAATTTGCCCAAAAACACGCTTGAGTGGGTTCGCGCGGATTCATTTTCGCAGCACACTAACTTTCGTTCGGTCTCACCGACTCGCTTAAAAATTCATTTTCGCAACCCATGGTGGCAAAGATATTCCCATTTGACACAAAACACTATTGAGCGGTTTCGTTTTCGCATCACACAAACTTTCCGGTGGGCCCTCCGACTCGTGTATAAATTAATTTCTGAAACCAATGGTGCCAAACATAGTCTCATTTGCCCAAAAACATTCTTGAGTCGTTTCGAGCGGCTTTGTTTTGCACCACACAAACTTTCCGATAGAACCACCGACTCGTGTAAAAATTAATTTTCGCATCCAACGGTGCCAAACACATTCCCATTTGCCCAAAAACACGCTTGAGTGGGTTCGCGCGGTTACATTTTCGCAGCACACGAACTTTCGTTCGGTCTCACCGACTCGCTTAAAAATTCATTTTCGCAACCCATGGTGCCAAAGATATTCCCATTTGACACAAAACACTATTGAGTGGTTTCGTTTTCGCAGCACACAGACTTTCCGGTGAGCCCACTCAGTTGTGTGAAAATTAATTTTTGAAACCAATAGTGCCAAACACTGTCCCATTTGCCCAAAAACACAGTTGAGTGGTTTCGAGTGGTTTCGTTTTTGCACCACACAAACTTTCCGGTGGACCCACCGACTCGTGTAAAAATTAATTTTCGCAACCACTGATGCCAAACACATTCCCATTTGCCCAAAAACACGCCTGAGTGGTTTAGATCGGTCTCGTTTTCGCAGCACACGAACTTTACTTCGGCGTTGCCGCCTCGTTTAAAAATTCATTTTCACAACCAATGGTGCAAACACATTCCTTTCTGACAGAAAAGCATTATTGAGCGGTTTCGTTTTCGCATCACACAAACTTTCCGAAGGGCCCACCGACTAGTGTAAAATTTAAATTTCGCAACCAATGGTGCCAAACACATTCCGATTTGCCCAAAAACCCAGTGAGTGGTTTCGAGCGGCTTCATTTTCGCATCACACAAACTTTCCGGCGGAACCACCGGCTCGTGTAAAAACTAATTTTTGCAACCGATGACGCCAAACACAGTCCCATTTTCCCCAAAACACTATTGAGTTGTTTCGAGTGGTTTCGTTTCCGCAGGACACAAACTTTCCGGCGGCCTCACCGACTCGTTTGAAAATTAATTTGCACAACCAATGGTGCCAGAGACATTCCCTTTTCACACAAAACACTATTGAGTTGTTTCGAGCGGTTTCGTTTCCGCAGCACACAAACTTTCCGGCGGCCTCACCGACTCGCAGCACATAGACTTTCCGATGAGCCCACTCAGTTGTGTGAAAATTAATTTTTGAAACAAATGGTGCCAAACACTATCCCATTTGCCCAAAAACACAGTTGAGTGGTTTCGAGCGGTTTCGTTTTTGCACCACACAAATTTTTCGGTGGACCCATCGACTCGTGTAAAAATTAAATTTCGCATCCAATGGTGCCAAACACATTCCCATTTGCCCAAAAACCTAGTTGAGTGGTTTCGAGCGGCTTCATTTTCGCATCACACATACTTTCCGGAGAGCCCACTCAGTTGTGTGAAACCAATAGTGCCAAATACTGTCCCATTTGCCCAAAAATACAGCTGAGTGGTTTCGAGCGGTTTCATTTTCGCGGCACACAAACTCTCCGGAGGAACCACCGACTCGTGTAAAAATTAATTTTCGCAAGCAATTGTGCCAAACACATTCCCTTTTGCCCAAAAAACTCTTGAGTGGTTTCGTTTTTGCACCACACAAACTTTCCGGTGGACCCACCGACTCGTGTGAAAATTAATTTTCGCAACCAATCGCGCCAAACACAGTCCCATTTTCCCAAAAACACTATGGAGTTGTTTTGAGCGGTTTCGTTTCCGCAGCACACAAACTTTCCGGCGGCCACACCGACTCGTTTGAAAATTAATTTTCACAACCAATGGTGTCAGAGACATTCCCATTTCACACAAAACACTACTGAGCGGTTTCGTTTTCGCAGCACACAGACTTTCCGGTGAGCCCGCTTAGTTGTGTGAAAATTAATTTTTGAAACCAACAGTGCCAAACACTGTCCCATTTGCCCAAAAACACAGTTGAGTGGTTTGGAGCGGTTTCTTTTTTGCACCACACAAACTTTCCGGAGGACCCTCCGACTCGTGTAAAAATTAATTTTCACAACCAATGGTACCAAACACATTCCCATTTGCCCAAAAACACGCCTGAGTGGTTTCGAGCGGTTTCGTTTTCGCAGCACACGAACTTTGCTTCAGCCTCACCGCCTCGTTTAAAAATTCATTTTCACAACCAATGGTGCAAACACATTCCTTTCTAACACAAAAGCACTATTGAGCGGTTTCGTTTTCGCATCGCACAAACTATCCGAAGGGTCCACCGACTAGTGTAAAATTTAAATTTCGCAACCAATGGTGCCAAACACATTCCCATTTGCCCAAAAACCCAGCTGAGTGGTTTTGAGCGGTTTCGTTTTCACGGCACATAAAACTCTCCGGAGGGCCCACCGACTCGTGTAAAAATTAATTTTCGCAAGGAATTGTGCCAAAGACATTCCCTTTTGCCCAAAAAACTCTTGAATGGTTTCCTTTTTGCACCACACAAACTTTCTGGTGGACCCACCGACTCGTGTAAAAATTAATTTTCGCAACCAATGGTGCCAAACACATTCCCATTTGCCCAAAAACACGCCTGAGTGGTTTCAAGCGGTTTCGTTTTCGCAGCACACGAACTTTACTTCGGCCTCACCGCCTCGTTTAAAAATTCATTTTCACAACCAATGGTGCAAACACATTCCTTTCTGACACAAAAGCACTATTGAGCGGCATTGTTTTCGCATCACACAAACTTTCCGGAGGGCCCACCGACTAGTGTAAAAATTAAATTTCGCAACCAATGGTGCCAAACACATTCCCATTTGCCCAAAAACCCAGTTGAGTGGTTTCGAGCGGCTTCATTTTCGCATCAAACATACTTTCCGGAGAGCCCACTCAGTTGTGTGAAACCAATAGTGCCAAACACTGTTCCATTTGCCCAAAAACACAGCTTAGTGGTTTCGAGCGGTTTCGTTTTCGCGTCATACAAACTTTCAGGAGGGCCCACCGACTAGTGTAAAAATTAAATTTCGCAACCAATGGTGCCAAACACATTCCGATTTGCCCAAAAAGCCAGTTGAGTGGTTTCGAGCGGTTTCGTTTCCGAAGCACACAAACTTTCCGGCGGCCTCACCGACTCGTTTGAAAATTAATTTTCACAACCAAAGGTGCCAGAGACATTCCCATTTCACACAAAACACTATTGAGCGGCTTTGTTTTCGCAGCACACAGACTTTTCGGTGAGCCCACTCAGTTGTGTGAAAATTAATTTTTGAAACCAATAGTGCCAAACACTGTCCTATTTGCCCAAAAACCCATTTGAGTGGTTTCGAGCGGTTTCGTTTTTGCACCACACAAACTTTCCGGCGGAACCACCGGCTCGTGTAAAAATTAATTTTCGCAACTAATGGCGCCAAACACAGTCCCATTTTCCCAAAAACACTATTGAGTTGTTTTGAGCGGTTTCGTTTCCGCAGCACACAAACTTTCCGGCGGCCTCACCGACTCGTTTGAAAATTAATTTTCACAACCAATGGTGCCAGAGACATTCCCATTTCACACAAAACACTACTGAGCGGTTTCGTTTTCGCAGCACACAGACTTTCCGGTGAGCCCACTCAGTTGTGTGAAAATTAATTTTTGAAACCAATAGTGCCAAACCCTGTCCCATTTGCCCAAAAACACGGTTGAGTGGTTTCGAGCGGTTTTGTTTTTGCACCACACAAACTTTCCGGCGGAAGACCGGCTCGTGTAAAAATTAATTTTCGCACCCAATGGCGGCAAACACATTCCCATTTTCCCAAAAACACTATTGATTTGTTTCGAGCGGTTTCGTTTTCGCAGCACACAAACTTTCCGGCGGCATCACCGACTCGTTTGAAAATTAATTTTCACAACCAATGGTGCCAGAGACATTCCCATTTCACACAAAACATTGTTGAGCGATTTCGTTTTCGTAGCACACAGACTTTTCGGTGAGCCCACTTAGTTGTGTGAAAATTAATTTTTGAAACCAATAGTGCCAAACACTGTCCCATTTGCCCAAAAACACAGTTGAGTGGTTTCGAGCGGTTTCGTTTTGCACCACACAAACTTTCCGGCGGAACCACCGGCTCGTGTAAAAATTAATTTTTGCAACCAATGGCGCCAAACACAGTCCCATTTTCCCAAAAACACTGTTGAGGTTTTTTGAGCGGTTTCGTTTCCGCAGCACACAAACTTTCCGGCGGCCTCACCGACTCGTTTGAAAATTAATTTTCACAACCAATGGTGCCAGAGACATTCCCATTTCACACAAAACACTACTGAGCGGTTTCGTTTTCGCAGCACACAGACTTTCCGATGAGCCCACTCAGTTGTGTGAAAATTAATTTTTGAAACCAATAGTGCCAAACACTGTCCCATTTGCCCAAAAACACAGTTGAGTGGTTTCGAGCGGTTTCGTTTTTGCACCACACAAACTTTCCGGTGGACCCTCCGACTCGTGTAAAAATTAATTTTCGCAACCAATGGGGCCAAACACATTCCCGTTTGCCCAAAAACACGCCTGAGTGGTTTCGAGCGGTTTCGTTTTCGCAGCACATGAACTTTGCTTCGGCCTCACCGCCTCGTTTAAAAATTCATTTTCACAACCAATGGAGCAAACACATTCCTTTCTGACACAAAAGCACTATTGAGCGGTTTCGTTTTCGCATCGCACAAACTTTCCGAAGGGCCCACCGACTAGTGTAAAATTTAAATTTCGCAACCAATGGTGCCAAACAGATTCCCATTTGCCCAGAAACCCAGTTGAGTGGTTTCGAGCGGCTTCATTTTTGCACCACACAAATTTCGGGTGGACCCACCGACTCATGTAAAAATTAATTTTCGCAGCCAATGGTACCAAACACATTCCCTTTTGCCCAAAAAACTCTTGAGTGGTTTCGTTTTTGCACCACACAAACTTTCCGGTGGACCCACCGACTCGTGTAAAAATTAATTTTCGCAACCAATGGTGCCAAACACATTCCCATTTGCCCAAAAACACGCTTGAGTTGTTTCGAGCGGTTTCGTTTTCGCAGCACACGAACTTTCCTTCGGCCTCACCGACCCGTTTAAAAATTCATTTTCACAACCAATGGTGCAAACACATTCCTTTCTGACACAAAAGCACTATTGAGCGGTTTCGTTTTCGCATCACACAAACTTTCCGAAGGGCCCACCGACTAGTGTAAAATTTAAATTTCGCAACCAATGGTGCCAAACACATTCCCATTTGTCCAAAAACCCAGTTGAGTGGTTTCGTTTTCACAGCACACAGACTTTCCGGTGAGCCCACTCAGTTGTGTGAAAATTAATTTTTGAAACCAATAGTGCCAAACACTGTCCCATTTGCCCAAAAACACAGTTGAGTGGTTTCGAGCGGTTTCGTTTTTGCACCACACAAACTTTCCGGCGAAACCACCGGCTCGTGTAAAAATTAATTTTCGCAACCAATGGCGCCAAACACAATCCCATTTTCCCAAAAACACTATTGAGTTGTTTTGAGCGGTTTCGTTTCCGCAGCACACAAACTTTCCGGCGGCCTCACCGACTCGTTTGAAAATTAATTTTCACAACCAATGGTGCCAGAGACATTCCCATTGCACACAAAACAGTATTGAGCGGTTTCGTTTTCGTAGCACACAGACTTTTCGGTGAGCCCACTCAGCTGTGTGAAAATTAATTTTTGAAACCAATAGTGGCAAACACTGTCCCATTTGCCCAAAAACACAGTTGAGTGGTTTCGAGCGGTTTCGTTTTCGCACCACACAAACATTCCGGCGGAACCACCGGCTCGTGTATAATTTTCGCAACCAATGGCGCCAAACACAGTCCCATTTTCCCAAAAACACTATTGAGTTGTTTTGAGCGGTTTTGTTTCCGCAGCACACAAACTTTCCGGCGGCCTCACCGACTCGTTTGAAAATTAATTTTCACAACCAATGGTGCCAGAGAAATTCCCATTTCACACAAAACACTATTGAGCGGTTTCGTTTTCGCAGCACACAGACTTTCCGGTGAGCCCACTCAGTTGTGTGAAAATAAATTTTTGAAACCAATAGTGCCAAACACTGTCCCATTTGCGCAAAAACACAGTTGAGTGGTTTCGAGCGGTTTCGTTTTTGCACCACACAAACTTTCCGGTGGACCCTCCGACTCGTGTAAAAATTAATTTTCGCAACCAATGGGGCCAAACACAGTCCCGTTTGCCCAAAAACACGCCTGAGTGGTTTCGAGCGGTTTCGTTTTCGCAGCACACGAACTTTGCTTCGGCCTCACCGCCTCGTTTAAAAATTCATTTTAACAACCAATGGTGCAAACACATTCCTTTCTGACATAAAAGCACTATTGAGCGGTTTCGTTTTCGCATCACACAAACTTTCCGAAGGGCCCACCGACTAGTGTAAATTTTAAATTTCGCAACCAATGGTGCCAAACACATTTGCATTTGCCCAAAAACTCAGTTGAGTGGTTTCGAGCGGTTTCGTTTTCGCACCACACAAACATTTCGGCGGAACCACCGGCTCGTGTATAATTTTCGCAACCGATGGCGCCAAACACAGTCCCATTTTCCCAAAAACAATATTGAGTTGTTTTGAGCGGTTTCGTTTCCGCAGCAGACAAACTTTCCGGCGGCCTCACCGACTCGTTTGAAAATTAATTGTCACAACCAATGGTGCCAGAGACATTCCCATTTCACACAAAACACTATTGAGCGGTTACGTTTTCGCAGCACCCAGACTTTCCGGTGAGCCCACTCAGTTGTTTGAAAATTAATTTTTGAAACAATAGTGCCAAACACTGTCCCATTTTACCCAAAAACACAGTTGAGTGGTTTCGAGCGGTTTCGTTTTCGCAGCACACAAACTTTCCGAAGGGCCCACCGACTCGTGTAAAAATTAATTTTTGTGCGAAACACATTCCCATTTGCACAAAAACACTCGACTGGTTTCGAGCGGTTTCGTTTTCGCAGCACACAGACTTTTCGGTGGGACCACTTAGTTGTGTGAAAATTAATTTTTGAAACCAATAGTGCCAAACACTGTCCCATTTGCCCAAAAACACAGTTGAGTGGTTTCGAGCGGTTTCGTTTTTGCACCACACAAACTTTCCGGCGGTACCACCGGCTCGTGTAAAAATTAATTTTCGCAACCAATGGCGCCAAACACAATCCCATTTTCCCAAAAACACTATTGAGTTGTTTCGAGCGGTTTTGTTTCCGCAGCACACAAACTTTCCGGCGGCCTCACCGACTCGTTTGAAAATTAATTTTCACAACCAATGGTGCCAGAGACATTCCCGTTTCACACAAAACACTATTGAGTTGTTTCGAGCGGTTTCGTTTCCGCAGCACACAAACTTTCCGGCGGCCTCACCGACTCGTTTGAAAATTAATTTTCACAACCAAAGGTGCCAGAGACATTCCCATTTCACACAAAACACTATTGAGCGGTTTCGTTTTCGCAGCGCACAGACTTTTCTGTGAGCCAACTCAGTTGTGTGAAAATTAATTTTTGAAACCAATAGTGCCAAACACTGTCCCATTTGCCCAAAAACACAGTTGAGTGGTTTCGAGCGGTTTCGTTTTCGCACCACACAAACTTTCCGAAGGGCCCACCGACTCGTGTAAAAATTAATTTTTGTGCCAAATACTGTCCAATGTGCCCAAAAACACAGCTGAGTGGTTTCTAGCGGTTTCGTTTTCGCGACACACAAACTCTTCGGAGGGCCCACCGACTCGTGTAAAAATTAATTTTGGAAACCAATGGTGCCAAACACATTCCCATTTTCCCAAAAACACTATTGAGTGGTTTCGAGCGGTTTCATTTTTGCACCACACAAACTTTCCGGTGGAACCACCGACTCGTGTAAAAATTAATTTTCGCAACCAATGGCGCCAAACACAGTCCCATTTTCCCAAAAACACTATTGAGTTGTTTCGAGCGGTTTCGTTTCTACAGCACACAAACTTTCCGGCGTCCTCACCAACTTGTTTGAAAATTAATTTTCACAACCAATGGTGCCAGAGACATTCCCATTGCACACAAAACACTATTGAGCGGTTTCGTTTTCGCAGCACACAGACTTTTCGGTGAGCCCACTCAGTTGTGTGAAAATTAATTTTTGAAACCAATAGTGCCAAACACTGTCCCATTTCCCCAAAAACACAGTTGAGTGGTTTCGAGCGGTTTCGTTTTCGCACCACACAAACTTTCCGGCGGAACCACCGGCTCGTGTAAAAACTAATTTTCGCAACCAATGGCGGCAAACACAGTCTCTTTTTCCCAAAAACACTATTGAGTTGTTTTGAGCGGATTCGTTTCCGCAGCACACAAACTTTCCAGCAGCCTCACCGACTCGTTTGAAAATTAATTTTCACAACCAATGGTGCCAGAGACATTCCCATTTCACACAAAACACTATTGAGTTGTTTCGAGCGGTTTCGTTTCCGCAGCACACAAACTTTCCGGCGGCCTCACCGACTCGTTTGAAAATTAATTTTCACAACCAATGGTGCCAGAGAAATTCCCATTTCACACAAAACACTACTGAGCGGTTTCGTTTTCGCAGCACACAGACTTTCCGGTGAGCCCACTCAGTTGTGTGAAAATTAATTTTTGAAACCAATAGTGCCAAACACTGTCCCATTTGCCCAAAAACACAGTTGTGTGGTTTCGAGCGGTTTCGTTTTTGCACCACACAAACTTTCCGGTGGACCCTCCGACTCGTGTAAAAATTAATTTTCGCAACCAATGGGGCCAAACACATTCCCGTTTGCCCAAAAACACGCCTGAGTGGTTTCGAGCGGTTTCGTTTTCGCAGCACACGAACTTTGCTTCGGCCTCACCGCCTCGTTTAAAAATTCATTTTAACAACCAATGGTGCAAACACATTCCTTTCTGACATAAAAGCACTATTGAGCGGTTTCGTTTTCGCATCACACAAACTTTCCGAAGGGCCCACCGACAAGTGTAAAATTTAAATTTCGCAACCAATGGTGCCAAACACATTCCCATTTGCCCAAAATCCCAGTTGAGCGGTTTCGAGCGGCTTCATTTTTGCACCACACAAATTTCCGGTGGACCCACCGACTCATGTAAAAATTAATTTTCGCAGCCAACGGTACCAAACACATTCCCTTTTGCCTAAAAAACTCTCGACTCGTTTGAAAATTAATTTTCACAACCAATGGTGCCAGAGACATTCCCATTTCACACAAAACACTACTGAGCGGTTTCGTTTTCGCAGCACACAGACTTTCCGGTGAGCCCGCTTAGTTGTGTGAAAATTAATTTTTGAAACCAATAGTGCCAAACACTGTCCCATTTGCCCAAAAACACAGTTGAGTGGTTTGGAGCGGTTTCTTTTTTGCACCACACAAACTTTCCGGGGACCCTCCGACTCGTGTAAAAATTAATTTTCCAACCAATGGTACCAAACACATTCCCATTTGCCCAAAAACACGCCTGAGTGGTTTCGAGCGGTTTCGTTTTCGCAGCACACGAACTTTGCTTCAGCCTCACCGCCTCGTTTAAAAATTCATTTTCACAACCAATGGTGCAAACACATTCCTTTCTAACACAAAAGCACTATTGAGCGGTTTCGTTTTCGCATCGCACAAACTATCCGAAGGGTCCACCGACTAGTGTAAAATTTAAATTTCGCAACCAATGGTGCCAAACACATTCCCATTTGCCCAAAAACCCAGCTGAGTGGTTTCGAGCGGTTTCGTTTTTCACGGCACATAAAACTCTCCGGAGGGACCCACCGACTCGTGTAAAAATTAATTTTCGCAAGGAATTGTGCCAAAGACATTCCCTTTTGCCCAAAAAACTCTTGAATGGTTTCCTTTTTGCACCACACAAACTTTCGGTGGACCCACCGACTCGTGTAAAAATTAATTTTCGCAACCAATGGTGCCAAACACATTCCCATTTGCCCAAAAACACGCCTGAGTGGTTTCAAGCGGTTTCGTTTTCGCAGCACACGAACTTTACTTCGGCCTCACCGCCTCGTTTAAAAATTCATTTTCACAACCAATGGTGCAAACACATTCCTTTCTGACACAAAAGCACTATTGAGCGGTTGTTTTCGCATCACACAAACTTTCCGGAGGGCCCACCGACTAGTGTAAAATTAAATTTCGCAACCAATGGTGCCAAACACATTCCCATTTGCCCAAAAACCCAGTTGAGTGGTTTCGAGCGGCTTCATTTTCGCATCAAACATACTTTCCGGAGAGCCCACTCAGTTGTGTGAAACCAATAGTGCGAAACACTGTTCCATTTGCCCAAAAACACAGCTTAGTGGTTTCGAGCGGTTTCGTTTCGCGTCATACAAACTTTCAGGAGGGCCCACCGACTAGTGTAAAAATTAAATTTCGCAACCAATGGTGCCAAACACATTCCGATTTGCCAAAAAGCCAGTTGAGTGGTTTCGAGCGGTTTCGTTTCCGAAGCACACAAACTTTCCGGCGGCCTCACCGACTCGTTTGAAAATTAATTTTCACAACCAAAGGTGCCAGAGACATTCCCATTTCACACAAAACACTATTGAGCGGCTTTGTTTTCGCAGCACACAGACTTTTCGGTGAGCCCACTCAGTTGTGTGAAAATTAATTTTTGAAACCAATAGTGCCAAACACTGTCCTATTTGCCCAAAAACCCATTTGAGTGGTTTCGAGCGGTTTCGTTTTTGCACCACACAAACTTTCCGGCGGAACCACCGGCTCGTGTAAAAATTAATTTTCGCAACTAATGGCGCCAAACACAGTCCCATTTTCCCAAAAACACTATTGAGTTGTTTTGAGCGGTTTCGTTTCCGCAGCACACAAACTTTCCGGCGGCCTCACCGACTCGTTTGAAAATTAATTTTCACAACCAATGGTGCCAGAGACATTCCCATTTCACACAAAACACTACTGAGCGGTTTCGTTTTCGCAGCACACAGACTTTCCGGTGAGCCCACTCAGTTGTGTGAAAATTAATTTTTGAAACCAATAGTGCCAAACACTGTCCCATTTGCCCAAAAACACAGTTGAGTGGTTTCGAGCGGTTTCGTTTTTGCACCACACAAACTTTCCGGCGGAACCACCGGCTCGTGTAAAAATTAATTTTTGCAACCAATGGCGCCAAACACAGTCCCATTTTCCCAAAAACACTGTTGAGGTTTTTTGAGCGGTTTCGTTTCCGCAGCACACAAACTTTCCGGCGGCCTCACCGACTCGTTTGAAAATTAATTTTCACAACCAATGGTGCCAGAGACATTCCCATTTCACACAAAACACTATTGAGCGGTTTCGTTTTCGCAGCACACAGACTTTCCGGTGAGCCCACTCAGTTGTGTGAAAATTAATTTTTGAAACCAATAGTGCCAAACACTGTCCCATTTGCCCAAAAACACAGTTGAGTGGTTTCGAGCGGTTTCGTTTTTGCACCACACAAACTTTCCGGCGGAACCACCGGCTCGTGTAAAAATTAATTTTTGCAACCAATGGCGCCAAACACAGTCCCATTTTCCCAAAAACACTGTTGAGGTTTTTTGAGCGGTTTCGTTTCCGCAGCACACAAACTTTCCGGCGGCCTCACCGACTCGTTTGAAAATTAATTTTCACAACCAATGGTGCCAGAGACATTCCCATTTCACACAAAACACTATTGAGCGGTTTCGTTTTCGCAGCACACAGACTTTCCGATGAGCCCACTCAGTTGTGTGAAAATTAATTTTTGAAACCAATAGTGCCAAACACTGTCCCATTTGCCCAAAAACACAGTTGAGTGGTTTCGAGCGGTTTCGTTTTTGCACCACACAAACTTTCCGGTGGACCCTCCGACTCGTGTAAAAATTAATTTTCGCAACCAATGGTGCCAAACACATTCCCGTTTGCCCAAAAACACGCCTGAGTGGTTTCGAGCGGTTTCGTTTTCGCAGCACACGAACTTTGCTTCGGCCTCACCGCCTCGTTTAAAAATTCATTTTAACAACCAATGGTGCAAACACATTCCTTTCTGACATAAAAGCACTATTGAGCGGTTTCGTTTTCGCATCACACAAACTTTCCGAAGGGCCCACCGACTAGTGTAAATTTTAAATTTCGCAACCAATGGTGCCAAACACATTCGCATTTGCCCAAAAACTCAGTTGAGTGGTTTCGAGCGGTTTCGTTTTCGCACCACACAAACATTCCGGCGGAACCACCGGCTCGTGTATAATTTTCGCAACCGATGGCGCCAAACACAGTCCCATTTTCCCAAAAACACTATTGAGTTGTTTTGAGCGGTTTCGTTTCCGCAGCACACAAACTTTCCGGCGGCCTCACCGACTCGTTTGAAAATTAATTTTCACAACCAATGGTGCCAGAGACATTCCCATTTCACACAAAACACTACTGAGCGGTTACGTTTTCGCAGCACACAGACTTTCCGGTGAGCCCACTCAGTTGTGTGAAAATTAATTTTTGAAACCAATAGTGCCAAACCCTGTCCCATTTGCCCAAAAACACGGTTGAGTGGTTTCGAGCGGTTTTGTTTTTGCACCACACAAACTTTCCGGCGGAATGACCGGCTCGTGTAAAAATTAATTTTCGCACCCAATGGCGGCAAACACATTCCCATTTTCCCAAAAACACTATTGATTTGTTTCGAGCGGTTTCGTTTTCGCAGCACACAAACTTTCCGGCGGCATCACCGACTCGTTTGAAAATTAATTTTCACAACCAATGGTGCCAGAGACATTCCCATTTCACACAAAACATTGTTGAGCGATTTCGTTTTCGTAGCACACAGACTTTTCGGTGAGCCCAGTTAGTTGTGTGAAAATTAATTTTTGAAACCAATAGTGCCAAACACTGTCCCATTTGCCCAAAAACACAGTTGAGTGGTTTCGAGCGGTTTCGATTTTGCACCACACAAACTTTCCGGCGGAACCACCGGCTCGTGTAAAAATTAATTTTTGCAACCAATGGCGCCAAACACAGTCCCATTTTCCCAAAAACACTGTTGAGGTTTTTTGAGCGGTTTCGTTTTCGCAGCACACAAACTTTCCGGCGGCCTCACCGACTCGTTTGAAAATTAATTTTCACAACCAATGGTGCCAGAGACATTCCCATTTCACACAAAACACTACTGAGCGGTTTCGTTTTCGCAGCACACAGACTTTCCGATGAGCCCACTCAGTTGTGTGAAAATTAATTTTTGAAACCAATAGTGCCAAAAACTGTCCCATTTGCCCAAAAACACAGTTGAGTGGTTTCGAGCGGTTTCGTTTTTGCACCACACAAACTTTCCGGTGGACCCTCCGACTCGTGTAAAAATTAATTTTCGCAACCAATGGGGCCAAACACATTCCCGTTTGCCCAAAAACACGCCTGAGTGGTTTCGCGCGGTTTCGTTTTCGCAGCACATGAACTTTGCTTCGGCCTCACCGCCTCGTTTAAAAATTCATTTTCACAACCAATGGAGCAAACACATTCCTTTCTGACACAAAAGCACTATTGAGTGGTTTTGTTTTCGCATCGCACAAACTTTCCGAAGGGCCCACCGACTAGTGTAAAATTTAAATTTCGCAACCAATGGTGCCAAACAGATTCCCATTTGCCCAGAAACCCAGTTGAGTGGTTTCGAGCGGCTTCATTTTTGCACCACACAAATTTCGGGTGGACCCACCGACTCATGTAAAAATTAATTTTCGCAGCCAATGGTACCAAACACATTCCCTTTTGCCCAAAAAACTCTTGAGTGGTTTCGTTTTTGCACCACACAAACTTTCCGGTGGACCCACCGACTCGTGTAAAAATTAATTTTCGCAACCAATGGTGCCAAACACATTCCCATTTGCCCAAAAACACGCTTGAGTTGTTTCGAGCGGTTTCGTTTTCGCAGCACACGAACTTTCCTTCGGCCTCACCGACCTGTTTAAAAATTCATTTTCACAACCAATGGTGCAAACACATTCCTTTCTGACACAAAAGCACTATTGAGCGGTTTCGTTTTCGCATCACACAAACTTTCCGAAGGGCCCACCGACTAGTGTAAAATTTAAATTTCGCAACCAATGGTGCCAAACACATTCCCATTTGCCCAAAAACCCAGTTGAGTGGTTTCGAGCGGTTTCATTTTCGCATCACACAAACTTTCCGACGGAACCACCGGCTCGTGTAAAAACTAATTTTCGCAACCGATCGTGCCAAACACAGTCCCATTTTCCCAAAAACACTATTGAGTTATTTCGAGCGGTTTCGTTTCCGCAGCACACAAACTTTCCGGCGGCCTCACCGACTCGTTTGAAAATTAATTTGCACAACCAATGGTGCCAGAGACATTCCCATTTCACACAAAACACTATTGAGCGGTTTCGTTTTCGCAACACACAGACTTTTCGGTGAGCCCACTCAGTTGTGTGAAAATTAATTTTTGAAACCAATAGTGCCAAACACTATCCCATTTGCCCAAAAACACAGTTGAGTGGTTTCGAGCGGTTTCGTTTTTGCACCACACAAACTTTCCGGTGGACCCTCCGACTCGTGTAAAAATTAATTTTCGCAACCAATAGTGCCAAACACTGTCCCATTTGCCCCAAAACACAGCTGAGTGGTTTCGAGCGGTTTCGTTTTCGCGGCACACAAACTCTCCGGAGGGCCCACCGACTCGTGTAAAAATTAATTTTCGCAAGCAATTGTGCCAAACACATTCCCATTTGCCCAAAAACAAGCTTGAGTTGTTTCGAGCGGTTTCGTTTTCGCAGCACACGAACTTTCCTTCGGCCTCACCGACTCGTTTAAAAATTTATTTTCACAACCAATGGTGCCAAACACAATCCTTTCCAACACAAGAGCACTGTTGAGCGCTTTCGTTTTCGCATCAGACAAACTTTCCGGAGGGCCCACCGACTAGTGTAAAAATTAAATTTCGCAACCAATGGTGCCAAACACATTCCCATTTGCCCAAAAACCCAGTTGAGTGGTTTCGAGCGGCTTCATTTTCGCATCAAACATACTTTCCGGAGAGCCCACTCAGTTCTGTGAAACCAATAGTGCCAAACACTGTTCCATTTGCCCAAAAACACAGCTTAGTGGTTTCGAGCGGTTTCGTTTTCGCGTCATACAAACATTCAGGAGGGCCCACCGACTGGTGTAAAAATTAAATTTCGCACCCAATGGTGGCAAACACATTCCCATTTTCCCAAAAACACTATTGAGTGGTTACGAGCGGTTTCGTTTGAGTCATTTTGGCAGCACACGACCTTTCCTTCGGCCTCACCGACTCGTTTAAAAATTCATTTTCACAACCAATGATACCAAACACATTCCCATTTTCCCAAAAACACTATTGACTGGTTTTAAGCGGTTTCGTTTTGGCACCACACAAACTTTCCAGCGGAACCACCGACTCTTGTAAAAATTAATTTTCGCAACCAATGGCACCAAACACAGTCCCATTTTCCCAAAAACTCTATTGAGTTGTTTCGAGCGGTTTCGTTTCCGCAGCACAGAAACTTTCTGGCGGCCTCACCGACTCGTTTGAAAATTAATTTTCACAACCAATGGTACCAGAGACATTCCCATTTCACACAAAACACTATTGAGCGGTTTCGTTTTCGCAGCACACAGTCTTTCCGGTGAGCCCACTCAGTTGTGTGAAAATTAATTTTTGAAACCAATAGTGCCAAACACTTTCCCATTTGCCCAAAAACACAGTTGAGTGGTTTCGAGCGGTTTCGTTTTTGCACCACACAAACTTTCCGGTGGACCCTCCGACTCGTGTAAAAATTAATTTTCGCAACCAATGGTGCCAATCACATTCCCATTTGCCCAAAAACACGCCTGAGTGGTTTCGAGCGGTTTCGTTTTCGCAGCACACGAACTTTGCTTCGGCCTCACCGCCTCGTTTAAAAATTCATTTTCACAACCAATGGTGCAAACACATTCCTTTCTGACACAAAAGCACTATTGAGCAGTTTCGTTTTCGCATCACACAAACTTTCCGAAGGGCCCACCGACTAGTGTAAAATTTAAATTTCGCAAGCAATGGTGCCAAACACATTCCCATTTGCCCAAAAACCCAGTTGAGTGGTTTCGAGCGGCTTCCTTTTTGCACCACACAAATTTCCGGTGGACCCAGCGACTCATGTAAAAATTAATTTTCGCAGCCAATGGTACCAAACACATTCCCTTTTGCCCAAAAAACTCTTGAGTGGTTTCGTTTTTACACCACACAAACTTTCCGGGGAACCCACCGACTCGTGTAAAAATTAATTTTCGCATCCAACGGTGCCAAACACATTCCCAATTGCCCAAAAACACGCCTGAGTGGTTTCGAGCGGTTTCGTTTTCGCAGCACACGAACTTTACTTCGGTCTCACCGACTCGCTTAAAAATTCATTTTCACAACCAATGGTGCAAACACATTCCTCGGTTTCGTTTTCGCAGCACACAAACTTTCCGGTGAGCCCACTCAGTTGTGTGAAAATTAATTTTTGAAACCAATAGTGCCAAACACTATCCCATTTGCCCGAAAACACAGTTGAGTGGTTTCGAGCGGTTTCGTTTTTGCACCACACAAACTTTCCGGTGGACCCACCGACTCGTGTAAAAATTAATTTTCGCAACCAATGGTGCCAAACCCATTCCCATTTGCCCAAAAACACGCTTGAGTGGTTTCGAGCGGTTTCGTTGTCGCAGCACACGAACTTTCCTTGGGCCTAGCCGACTAGTTTAAAAATTCATTTTCACAACCAATGGTGCCAAAGACATTCCTTTCTGACAAAAAGCACTATTGAGCGGTTTCGTATTCGCATCACACAAACTTTCCAGTGGGCCCATCGACTCGTGTATAAATTAATTTCTGAAACCAATGGTGCCAAACATAGTCTCATTTGCCCAAAAACATTCTTGAGTGGTTTCGAGCGGCTTTGTTTTGCACCACACAAACTTTCCGATAGAACCACCGACTCGTGTAAAAATTAATTTTCGCATCCAACGGTGCCAAACACATTCCCATTTGCCCAAAAACACGCTTGAGTGGGTTCGCGCGGTTTAATTTTCGCCGCACACGAACTTTCGTTCGGTCTCACCGACTCGCTTAAAAATTCATTTTCGCAACCCATGGTGCCAAAGATATTCCCATTTGACACAAAACACTATTGAGTGGTTTCGTTTTCGCAGCACACAGACTTTCCGGTGAGCCCACTCAGTTGTGTGAAAATTAATTTTTGAAACCAATAGTGCCAAACACTGTCCCATTTGCCCGAAAACACAGTTGAGTGGTTTCGAGCGGTTTCGTTTTGTCACCACACTAACTTTTCGGTGGACCCACCGACTCGTGTAAAAATTAATTTTCGCAACCAATGGTGCCAAACCCATTCCCATTTGCCCAAAAACACGCTTCAGTGGTTTCGAGCGGTTTCGTTTTCGCAGCACACGAACTTTCCTTGTGCCTAGCCGACTAGTTTAAAAATTCATTTTCACAACCAATGGTGCCAAACACATTCCCATTTGCCCAAAAACACGCTTGAGTTGTTTCGAGCGGTTTTGTTTTTGCACCACACTAACTTTCCGGTGGACCCACCGACTCGTGTAAAAATTAATTTTCGCAACCAATGGTGCCAAACACATTCCCATTTGCCCAAAAACACGCTTGAGTTGTTTCGAGCGGTTTCGTTTTCGCAGCACACGAACTTTCCTTCGGCCTCACCGACCCGTTTAAAAATTCATTTTCACAACCAATGGTGCAAACACATTCCTTTCTGACACAAAAGCACTATTGAGCGGTTTCGTTTTCGCATCACACAAACTTTCCGAAGGGCCCACCGACTAGTGTAAAATTTAAATTTCGCAACCAATGGTGCCAAACACATTCCCATTTGCCCAAAAACCCAGTTGAGTGGTTTCGAGCGGCTTCATTTTCGCATCACACAAACTTTCCGACGGAACCACCGGCTCGTGTAAAAACTAATTTTCGCAACCGATCGTGCCAAACACAGTCCCATTTTCCCAAAAACACTATTGAGTTATTTCGAGCGGTTTCGTTTCCGCAGCACACAAACTTTCCGGCGGCCTCACCGACTCGTTTGAAAATTAATTTGCACAACCAATGGTGCCAGAGACATTCCCATTTCACACAAAACACTATTGAGCGGTTTCGTTTTCGCAGCACACAGACTTTTCGGTGAGCCCACTCAGTTGTGTGAAAATTAATTTTTGAAACCAATAGTGCCTAACACTATCCCATTTGCCCAAAAACACAGTTGAGTGGTTTCGAGCGGTTTCGTTTTTGCACCACACAAACTTTCCGGTGGACCCTCCGACTCGTGTAAAAATTAATTTTCGCAACCAATAGTGCCAAACACTGTCCCATTTGCCCAAAAACACAGCTGAGTGGTTTCGAGCGGTTTCGTTTTCGCGGCACACAAACTCTCCGGAGGGCCCACCGACTCGTGTAAAAATTAATTTTTGCAAGCAATTGTGTCAAACACATTCCCATTTGCACGACACAAATTTCCGGTGGACCCACCGACTCATGTAAAAATTAATTTTCGCAGCCAATGGTACCAAGGGTCAGCATTTACATGGTTCTCCTCTTTTCCCTGCAATTCCATCAGAGGATGGATCGACCTGGAGAAACAGCTTCATAGATACTTTTACAACGGCGTACAAGAGATGAAACTGTCCGATCTCACCGCTATCAGGCAACGGGTTGATGAATCGGTCCCAGAGTACATTCAAAGATTCAGGGATATAAGGAACAGGTGTTACAGCCTCAGCTTGACCGATTCTCAACTGGCCGATCTAGCGTTCCAGGGATTATTAAGGCCGATACGGGTGAGATTCTCCTCTCAGGAATTTGACAGCCTAGCTCAGCTAGCATAACGAGTATCGGCCCACGAGCAGCGATTCCAGGAGGCGAAGAAGTTCGCGAAGAAGATCAATACGGTCTATCAGTACGCCTCCGATGAAGACGACGAAGAAGATGCCCACGTCGATCTGCCCGAGTGGGCCCGGATGAAGAAGCCGACAACGTGCCAATGGGCCAAGAAAGGCGATAAGGAAGATAAATACGACTTCGACATCAACAAGGCCGACAAGATATTTGACTTACTCCTGCAAGAAAAGCAGATCCAGCTGCCAGTAGGTCATATACTGCCATCGGCCGAAGAAATCAAGAAGAGGAGATATTGCAACTGGCACAATACATATTCCCATCATACCAACGAATGCAAGATCTTCCGGCAGCAAATCCAATCGGCCATCGAGCAAGGCCGGATTAAGATTGATGATGCCAAGCGGCCGATGAAGATAGAAGGACACCCGTTCCCAATCAACATGGTGTGAGCGGACAGGGCCGACGGCGACCGCCATCGGACTGGCAAGCGACCTTATCGGACCTCGGAGGGCCTGATCAGAAAATACCAGCGGCGGCAGGAAGAACAAGCACAAGACTACGCCGATCAAGACAACTCCTACGACCCGCATTGGGAGTGCGAGTTTTTCCAGTTCTGCTGGAACGAAGGGATGAGGTTGCCATCCATCCAAGAGTGCCCTGCATGCAATGATGCAGAAGACTCCTATCAGGGCGGCTCGAGCAAGCAAATGCATCGGCCAAGCAAGCAGAGAAAGTCTGTACACGAGAGGCTAGGGCCGATGCACCATGATCGTCGGACCGAGGACGATGAGCAAGTCCAGAATCCTCAGTGGTGCCCAAGAGACGTGTTTACCATGACCCAAAAACGACGGGTACAGAGGCTGAGGAAGAAGGAGCAGGTCCAGGAGCAGCAAGCAACAACCGCCCATCGGCCCCACTAGGACTAAAAAAGAGTGGAGGATAAAATCTACGGTGGTCAAGGCCGATGAAGGCACCTCGAAATCAGCATGAGCTCCTGCGTCTGCAAAAGGTAAAGGCGTAACATCGGCTTCTGTTAACATGGTCTATATATTGCCTGCAGAATACAACGTGCAGACGGCCGATGAAGCAGTAACCGACGATGAGCAGTCCTCGGCTAAGTTACAACTGTCACCAGACCAAGCCGTGTTCGACAAGCCGGCCGACACCAGCTACAGGCACCTTCGGCCGTTATACATCAAGGGATTCGTCAATGGGCGGCTGATGACGAAGATGCTGGTCGACGGCGGCGCGGCAGTAAACTTAATGCCATATACGACTTTCAGGAAGCTTGGAAAAGTGCCTGAGGATCTCATCAAGACCAACATGGTGCTGAAAGACTTTGGTGGCAACGCATCCGAGGCGAAGGGGGTGCTAAACGTGGAGCTCACCGTGGGCAACAAGACGATACCCACCACTTTTTTCGTCTTTGATGGAAAGGGTTCCTACAGCCTATTGTTGGGACGGGATTGGATCCACGCAAATTGTTGCGTCCCTTCAACAATGCACCAATGCCTTATACAATGGCAAGGGGACCAGGTCGAGATCGTGCAGGTCGATCGGTTAGTACACGTGGCCAATGCCGATCTCGCAGTTTGGGAGATGGAGGGAATCGATTGCCTGTCCGGACGAGTCTGGGATGCCGATTTCCTCAAAGTAACTGATTGCAACATCGAAACGATTGAAGATCAAGACAAGCAGTTGCTTTAACAAAGATGTCCCATCCACTACCCAAGATAAGCAAGCTAGTCCCTACACAGATGATGCGGTGGATGAGTTAGATGGGAAATTGGGACAAGGCTTTACGTCGGTCGATCAGCTCGAAGAGGTTGATATAGGAATAGGTGATAGGCCTAGGCCGACGTATGTAAGTGCTAACCTGCCAAGGGAATATAAGAATAATTTGATAAATCTTTTGAAAGAATTCATAGACTGTTTTGCATGGGAATATCACGAGATGCCAGGGTTAAGCCGATCGATCGTAGAACATCGGTTACCTATCAAACCAGGCTATCGGCCATTTAAGCAGGCTCCTAGGAGATTTAAGGCCGATATGCACGAAGCTATCAAAGCAGAGATCACCAGGCTCTACGACGCCAATTTTATTAGACCCTGCCGATATACGGACTGGGTTTCCAACATAGTTCCAGTGTTAAAGAAAAACGGCAAGCTGAGGGTGTGTATCGATTTCAGAGACTTGAATAAAGCAACGCCAAAAGATGAGTACCCTATGCCGTTGGCCGATCTGCTGGTAGATGCCGCGTCTGGACACAAGATTATCAGTTTCATGGATGGGAACGCAGGCTACAACCAGATCTTCATGGCCGAAGAAGACATTCACAAAACAGCCTTCAGGTGTCCGGGGGCAATCGACCTATATGAGTGGGTTGTCATGACCTTCGGCTTGAAGAACGCTGGAGCTACTTATCAGAGAGCTATGAACTATATTTTTCATGATCTCATCGGCTCACTGATTGAGGTTTACATCGATGACGTCGTCGTGAAGTCCAAAGAGTACGACATGCACTTGGCTGATTTACGCAAGGTACTAGAAAGAGCAAGGAAATATGGTTTAAAGATGAACCCTAACAAATGTGCCTTTGGCGTATCGGCCGGTCAGTTTTTAGGTTTCTTGATCCATGAAAGAGGAATTGAGATTACATAGAAAAACATTGATGCTATCAAAAATATCAAGCCTCCAACTAACAAGACCAAGTTACAATCTCTGCTCGGGAACATCAACTTTGTCCGGCGCTTTATATCAAACCTATCAGGCAGGGTAGAGCCATTCACTCCTTTGTTGAAAATAAAGGATGATCAAGAGTTTGTATGGGGTGATAAGCAACAAAAAGCGCTGGACGATATCAAGGAATATTTCACTTCCCCTCCGGTTTTAATCCCTCTGCAGAAAGGGGTTCCATTCAGGCTGTACCTATCGGCCGACGAGAAATCCATCGGCTCAGTTCTGGTTCAAGACATTGACAGCAAAGAAAGAGCTATTTTTTATCTCAGTAGGAGGTTGTTAGATGCTGAAACAAGGCATGGATGCGGTATCGGCCTGGTCATAATATCCCCTCGGGGGGCAAGCTTCGAGTTCGCTTTTACTATCAAGCCCTATTATACCAACAATCAATCAGAGTATGAGGCAGTTCTTAAGGGTTTGCAATTATTACAAGAGGTCGAGGCCGATTCCGTAGAGATCATTGGTGATTCACAACTGGTCATTAATCAACTTTCTGGGAAGTATGAATGCAAGAATGATATTCTCAGAGTTTACAATGAAGAGTGCAAGGAGTTGCTATAGGTTTTCAAGATTGTGACGATGAGGCATATACCCAGGAAACAGAACTTCGAGGCCAATGATTTAGCTCAGGGGGCATCAGGGTACAGGCCGATGGCTAAAAATGTTTAGATTCAAATCGCTACCGTGAATGCTGACGACTGGAGGTTTGCTATCATTGATTATTTGAAAAATCCTTCCCAGTCGGCGTCGCGACAGATGAAATACAAAGTCTTGCAGTACGTCCTATTAGATGATGACCTCTACTATCGGACGATTGATGGTGTCTTGCTCAAGTGCCTAGGTCTCGAGGAGGCCAAAGTTGTTATGAGTGAAGTACATGAAGGGATTTGTGGAACCCATCAATCGGCCCATAAAATGAGATGGCTTTCGAAGCGCATTGGATATTTTTGGCCAACAATGCTTGAGGATTGTTTCAAGTATTATAAAGGATGTTAAGATTGCCAGAAATTTGGAGCAATCCAGAGAGTACCGGCATCGGCTATGCATCCAATCATAAAGTCGTGGCCGTTTCGAGGATGGGGTATAGATATGATCGGTCAGATTAATCCACCATCGAGCAAAGGCCACAAGTATATTTTAGTGGCTACCGACTATTTCACAAAGTGGGTTGAGGCCATCCCTCTTAAGAAGGTTGATTCCAAGGATGAAATTCAGTTTGTCAAGGTGCATAAAAGCACTATTGAGCGGTTTCGTTTTCGCATCACACAAACTTTCCGAAGGGCCCACCGACTAGTGTAAAATTTAAATTTCGCAACCAATGGTGCCAAACACATTCCCATTTGCCCAAAAACCGAGTTGAGTGGTTTCGAGCGGCTTCATTTTTGCACCACACAAATTTCCGGTGGACCCACCGACTCATGTAAAAATTAATTTT
Organism: Oryza officinalis; assembly: GCA_008326285.1. Classification (NCBI taxonomy): domain Eukaryota; kingdom Viridiplantae; phylum Streptophyta; class Magnoliopsida; order Poales; family Poaceae; genus Oryza; species Oryza officinalis. The sequence goes on from BDMV01000008.1 coordinate 30,653,603, forward strand.
CGCAGCCAACGGTACCAAACACATTCCCTTTTGCCTAAAAAACTCTTGAGTGGTTTCGTTTTTGCACCACACAAACTTTCCGGTGGACCCACCGACTCGTGTAAAAATTAGTTTTCGCAACCACTGATGCCAAACACATTCCTATTTGCCCAAAAACACGCCTGAGTGGTTTCGATCGGTTTCGTTTTCGCAGCACACGAACTTTACTTCGGCGTCGCCGCCTCGTTTAAAAATTCATTTTCACAACCAATGGTGCAAACAAATTATTGAGCGGTTTCGTTTTCGCATCACACAAACTTTCTGAAGGGCCCACCGACTAGTGTAAAATTTAAATTTCGCAACCAATGGTGCCAAACACATTCCGATTTGCCCAAAAACCCAGCTGAGTGGTTTCGAGCGGTTTCGTTTTCACGGCACATAAAACTCTCCGGAGGGCCCACCGACTCGTGTAAAAATTAATTTTCGCAAGGAATTGTGCCAAAGACATTCCCTTTTGCCCAAAAAACACAGCTGAGTGGTTTCGAGCGGTTTCGTTTTCGCGGCACACAAACTTTCTGGAGGGCCCACCGACTCGTGTAAAAATTAATTTTCACAACATATTGTGCTAAACACATTCCCATTTGCCCAAAAACACTCTTGACTGGTTTTGAGCGATTTTCTTTTCGCAGCAGACAAACTTTCCGGTGGGCCCTCCGACTCGTGTATAAATTAATTTCTGAAACCAATGGTGCCAAACATAGTCTCATTTGCCCAAAAACATTCTTGAGTCGTTTCGAGCGGCTTTGTTTTGCACCACACAAACTTTCCGATAGAACCACCGACTCGTGTAAAAATTAATTTTCGCATCCAACGGTGCCAAACACATTCCCATTTGCCCAAAAACACGCTTGAGTGGGTTCGCGCGGTTACATTTTCGCAGCACACGAACTTTCGTTCGGTCTCACCGACTCGCTTAAAAATTCATTTTCGCAACCCATGGTGCCAAAGATATTCCCATTTGACACAAAACACTATTGAGTGGTTTCGTTTCCGCAGCACACAGACTTTCCGGTGAGCCCACTCAGTTGTGTGAAAATTAATTTTTGAAACCAATAGTGCCAAACACTGTCCCATTTGCCCGAAAACACAGTTGAGTGGTTTCGAGCGGTTTCGTTTTTGCACCACACAAACTTTCCGGTGGACCCACCGACTCGTGTAAAAATTAATTTTCGCAACCAATGGTGCCAAACCCATTCCCATTTGCCCAAAAACACGCTTGAGTGGTTTCGAGTGGTTTCGTTGTCGCAGCACACGAACTTTCCTTGGGCCTAGCCGACTAGTTTAAAAATTCATTTTCACAACCAATGGTGCCAAAGACATTCCTTTCTGACAAAAAGCACTATTGAGCGGTTTCGTTTTCGCATCACACAAACTTTCCAGTGGGCCCACCGACTCGTGTATAAATTAATTTCTGAAACCAATGGTGCCAAACATAGTCTCATTTGCCCAAAAACATTCTTGAGTGGTTTCGAGCGGCTTTGTTTTGCACCACACAAACTTTCCGATAGAACCACCGACTCGTGTAAAAATTAATTTTCGCATCCAACGGTGCCAAACACATTCCCATTTGCCCAAAAACACGCTTGAGTGGGTTCGCGCGGTTTCATTTTCGCAGCACACGAACTTTCGTTCGGTCTCACCGACTCGCTTAAAAATTCATTTTCGCAACCCATGGTGCCAAAGATATTCCCATTTGACACAAAACACTATTGAGTGGTTTCGTTTTCGCAGCACACAGACTTTCCGGTGAGCCCACTCAGTTGTGTGAAAATTAATTTTTGAAACCAATAGTGCCAAACACTGTCCCATTTGCCCGAAAACACAGTTGAGTGGTTTCGAGCGGTTTCGTTTTTGCACCACACAAACTTTCCGGTGGACCCACCGACTCGTGTAAAAATTAATTTTCGCAACCAATGGTGCCAAACCCATTCCCATTTGCCCAAAAACACGCTTGAGTGGTTTCGAGCGGTTTCGTTGTCGCAGCACACGAACTTTCCTTGGGCCTAGCCGACTAGTTTAAAAATTCATTTTCACAACCAATGGTGCCAAAGACATTCCTTTCTGACAAAAAGCACTATTGAGCGGTTTCGTATTCGCATCACACAAACTTTCCAGTGGGCCCATCGACTCGTGTATAAATTAATTTCTGAAACCAATGGTGCCAAACATAGTCTCATTTGCCCAAAAACATTCTTGAGTGGTTTCGAGCGGCTTTGTTTTGCACCACACAAACTTTCCGATAGAACCACCGACTCGTGTAAAAATTAATTTTCGCATCCAACGGTGCCAAACACATTCCCATTTGCCCAAAAACACGCTTGAGTGGGTTCGCGCGGTTTCATTTTCGCAGCACACGAACTTTCGTTCGGTCTCACCGACTCGCTTAAAAATTCATTTTCGCAACCCATGGTGCCAAAGATATTCCCATTTGACACAAAACACTATTGAGTGGTTTCGTTTTCGCAGCACACAGACTTTCCGGTGAGCCCACTCAGTTGTGTGAAAATTAATTTTTGAAACCAATAGTGCCAAACACTGTCCCATTTGCCCGAAAACACAGTTGAGTAGTTTCGAGCGGTTTCGTTTTTGCACCACACAAACTTTCCGGTGGACCCACCGACTCGTGTAAAAATTAATTTTCGCAACCAATGGTGCCAAACCCATTCCCATTTGCCCAAAAACACGCTTGAGTGGTTTCGAGCGGTTTCGTTGTCGCAGCACACGAACTTTCCTTGGGCCTAGCCGACTAGTTTAAAAATTCATTTTCACAACCAATGGTGCCAAAGACATTCCTTTCTGACAAAAAGCACTATTGAGCGGTTTCGTATTCGCATCACACAAACTTTCCAGTGGGCCCATCGACTCGTGTATAAATTAATTTCTGAAACCAATGGTGCCAAACATAGTCTCATTTGCCCAAAAACATTCTTGAGTGGTTTCGAGCGGCTTTGTTTTGCACCACACAAACTTTCCGATAGAACCACCGACTCGTGTAAAAATTAATTTTCGCATCCAACGGTGCCAAACACATTCCCATTTGCCCAAAAACACGCTTGAGTGGGTTCGCGCGGTTTCATTTTCGCAGCACACGAACTTTCGTTCGGTCTCACCGACTCGCTTAAAAATTCATTTTCGCAACCCATGGTGCCAAAGATATTCCCATTTGACACAAAACACTATTGAGTGGTTTCGTTTTCGCAGCACACAGACTTTCCGGTGAGCCCACTCAGTTGTGTGAAAATTAATTTTTGAAACCAATAGTGCCAAACACTATCCCATTTGCGCAAAAACACAGTTGAGTGGTTTCGAGCGGTTTCGTTTTTGCACCACACAAACTTTCCGGTGGACCCTCCGACTCGTGTAAAAATTAATTTTCGCAACCAATAGTGCCAAACACTGTCCCATTTGCCCAAAAACACAGCTGAGTGGTTTCGAGCGGTTTCGTTTTCGCGGCACACAAACTCTCCGGAGGGCCCACCGACTCGTGTAAAAATTAATTTTTGCAAGCAATTGTGCCAAACACATTCCCATTTGCACGACACAAATTTCCGGTGGACCCACCGACTCATGTAAAAATTAATTTTCGCAGCCAATGGTACCAAACAGATTCCCTTTTGCCGAAAAAACTCTTGAGTGGTTTCGTTTTTGCACCACACAAACTTTCCGGTGGACCCACCGACTCTTGTAAAAATTAATATTCGCAACCAATGGTCCCAAACACATTCCCATTTGCCGAAAAACACAGCTGAGAGCCCACTCAGTTGTGTGAAAATTAATTTTTGAAACCAATAGTGCCAAAAACATTCCCATTTGCCCAAATACAAGCCACCGGGAAGTTTGTGTGATGCGAAAACGAAACCTCTTGAGATCACTCAACCGCTCGAAAGTACTCAACAGTGTTTTTATGCACTTGGGAATGTGTTTGGCACCATTGGTTAAGAAAAATTATATTTACACACATCGGTCAGGCCACCGGAAAGTTTGTGTGCTGCCGAAATGAAACTGCTTGAAAGCTCTCAATAGTGTTTTTGGACAAACGGGAATGTGTTTGGCATCATTGGTTGCGAAAATTAAAATTTACACTAGTCAGTTTCTCCACCGGAATGTTTGTGTAGTGCGAAAAGGAAATCGCTCGAAACCACTCAAGAGTGTGTCTGGGCAAATGGGAATGTGTTTGGCACCTTTGGTTGTGAAAATTAATATTTACACCCGTTGGTTGGGCCACTGAAAAATTTGTGTGGTGCCGAAACGAAACCGCTTCAATCCCCTAAATTGTGTTTTTGGACAAACGGGAATGTGTTTGGCACCATTGGTTGCAAAAATTAAAATTTACACGAGTCGATGTCCACTGGAAAGTTTGTGTGGTGCGAAAAGGAAATCGCTCGAAACCACTCAAGAGTGTGTTCGGGCAAATGGGAATGTGTTTGGCAACATTGGTTTCGGAAATTATTTCGTACACGAGTTGGTGGCCCTCCGGAAAGTTTGTGTGGTGCAAAAACGAAACTGCTTGAAACCACCCATTACTGTTTTTGGGCAAAAGGGAATGTGTTTGGCACCATTGGTTGCAAAAATTAATATTTGCACGTGTTGGTGGAGCCACCGGCACGTTTGTCTGATGCGTAAACGGAACCTCTCGAGATCACTCAACCGCTCGAAACCACTGAATAGTGTTTTTATGCAATTGGGAATGTGTTTGGCACCATTGGTTAAGAAAATTCTTATTTAAACACATCGGTCGTGCCGCCGGAAAGTTTGTGTGCTGCCGAAATGAAACCGCTTGAAAGCTCTCAATAGTGTTTTTGGACAAACGGTAATGTGTTTGGCATCATTGGTTGCGAAAATTAAATTACACGAGTCGGTTTGTCCATCGGAAAGTTTGTGTGGTGCGAATAGGAAATCGCTCGAAACCACTCAAGAGTGTGTCTGGGCAAATGGGAATGTGTTTGGCACCAATGTTTGCGAAAATTAATTCTTACATGAATCGGAGGGGCCGCCGAAAAGTTTGCATGCTGCCGAAATGAAACCGCTTGAAACCTCTCAATAGTGTTTTTGGACAAATGGGAATGTGTTTGGCATCATTGGTTGCGAAAATTAAAATTTACACGAGTCGGTTTGACCACCCGAAAGTTTGTGTGGTGCAAAAAGGAAATCGCTCGAAGGCACTCAAGAATGCGTCTGGCAAATGGGAATGTGTTTGGCATCATTGGTGTCGCAAATTATTTTCGTATACGAGTTGGTGGGCCGTCCGAAAAGTTTGTGTGGTGCAAAAACGAAACCACTCAATAGTGTTTTTGGGCAATTGGGAATGTGTTTGGCACCATTGATTGCAAAAATTAATATTTACACGTGTCGGTGGAGCCACCGGGAAGTTTGTGTGATGCGAAAACGAAACCTCTTGAGATCACTCAACCGCTCGAAACTACTCAACAGTGTTTTTATGCAATTGGGAATGTGTTTGGCACCATTGGTTAAGAAAAATTATATTTACACACATCGGTCAGGCCACCGGAAAGTTTGTGTGCTGCCGAAATGAAACTGCTTGAAAGCTCTCAATAGTGTTTTTGGACAAACGGGAAAGTGTTTGGCATCATTGGTTGCGAAAATTAAAATTTACACTAGTCAGTTTCTCCACCGGAAAGTTTGTGTGGTGCGAAAAGGAAATCGCTCGAAACCACCCAAGAGTGTGACTGGGCAAATGGGAATGTGTTTGGCACCTTTGGTTGTGAAAATTAATATTTACACGCGTTGGTTGGGCCGCCGGAAAATTTGTGTGGTGCCGAAACGAAACCGCTTCAATCCCCTAAATTGTGTTTTTGCACAAACGGGAAAGTGTTTGGCACCATTGGTTGCGAAAATTAAAATTTACACGAGTCGATGTCCACTGGAAAGTTTGTGTGGTGCGAAAAGGAAATCACTCGAAACCAGTCAAGAGTGTGTCTGGGCAAATGGGAATGTGTTTGGCATCATTGGTTTCGGAAATTATTTCGTACACGAGTTGGTGGCCCTCCGGAAAGTTTGTGTGGTGCAAAAACGAAACCGCTTGAAACCACCCATTACTGTTTTTGGGCAGAAGGGAATGTGTTTGGCACCATTGGTTGCAAAAATTAATATTTGCACGTGGTGGTGGAGCCACCGGCACGTTTGTATGATGCGAAAACGGAACCTCTCGAGATAACTCAACCGCTCGAAACCATTGAATAGTGTTTTTATGCAATTGGGAATGTGTTTGGCACCATTGATTAAGAAAATTTTTATTTAAACACATCGGTCGGGCCGCTGGAAAGTTTGGGTGCTGCCGAAATGAAACCGCTTGAAAGCTCTCAATAGTGTTTTTGGACAAACGGGAATGTGTTTGTTCGCCGGAAAGTTTGCGTGGTGCGAAAAGAAAATCGCTCGAAACCACTCAAGAGTGTGTGTGGGCAAATAGGAATGTATTTGGCACCATTGGTTGCGAAAATTAATATTTACGCGCATCGGTGGGGCCGCCGAAAGATTTGTGTGCTGCCGAAACGAAATCGCTTGAATCCCCTCAATAGTGTTGTTGGGCAAACGGAATGTGTTTGGCACTATTGGCTGTGAAAATTAAAATATACACGAGTCGGTGTGTCCACCGGAAAGTTTGTGTGGTGCGAAAAGGAAATCGCTCGACAAATGGGAATGTGTTTGGCACCATTGGTAGCGAAAATTTAAATTTACACTAGTCGGTTTCTCCACCAGAATGTTTTTGTGGCGCGAAAAGGAAATCGCTTGAAACCACTCAATAGTGTGTCTGGGCAAATGGGAATGTGTTTTGCATCATTGGTTGTCAAAATTAATAATTACACTCGTTGGTGGGGCCGCTGGAAAATTAGTGTGCTGCCAAAACGAAACCGCTTGAATCCACTCAATAGTGTTTTTGGACAAACGGGAATGTGTTTGGCACCATTGGTTGCGAAACTTAAAATTTACACGAGTCGGAAAGTTTGTGTGGTGCGAAAAGGAAATCGCACGAAACAACTCAAGACTGTGTCTAGAAAAATAGGTATGTGTTTGGCATCATTGGTTTCGGAAATTAAATCCTGCACGAGTTGGTGGGCCCTCCGGAAAGTTTGTGTAGTGAAAAACAAAACCGCTCAAAACCACTCAATAGTGCTTTTGGGCAAATGGTAATGTGTTTGCACCATTGGTTGCAAAAATTAATATTTACACGTGTGGGTGGAGCCGCCGGGAGGTTTGTGTGATGTGAAAACGAAACCTCTCGAGATCACTCAATAGAGTTTTTGGGCAAACAGGAATGTGTTTGGCACCATTGGTTGCAAAAATTAGTTCTTACATGAATCGGTGGGGCCGCCGGAAAGTTTGTGTCTTGCCGAAACGAAACCGCTTCAATCCACTCAATAGTGTTTTTGGACAAATGGGAATGTGTTTGGGACCGTTGGTTGCAAAAAATAAATTTTACACGAGTCAATGCGGCCGCCAAAAAGTTTGTGTGCTGTCGAAATGAAACCGCTTGAAACCACACTCAATAGTGTGTTGGGCAAATGGGAATGTGTTTGGCACCATTGGTTGCGAAAATTCAAATTTACCCGAGTCGGTGTGACCACCGAAAAGTTTGTGGTGCGAAAAGGAAATCGCTCCAAACCACTCAAGAGTGTGACTGGGCAAATGGTAATGTGTTTGGCAGCATTAGCTTCGAAAATTAATTCGTGCATGAGTTTGTGGGCCCTCCGAAAAGTTTGTTTGGTGCCAAAAGGAAACCGCTCGAAACCACTCAATAGTGTTTTTTTGAAAAATGGGAATGTGTTTGTGTGCTGCCGAAACGAAACCGCTTCAACCACTCAATAGTGTGTTTGGACAAACGGGAATGTGTTTGGGACTGTTGGTTGCAAAAAATAAATTTTACATGAGTCAATGGGGCCGCCAAAAAGTTTCTGTGCTGCCGAAATGAAACCGCTTCAATCCACTCAATAGTGTTCTGGGCAAATGGGAATGTGTTTGGCACCATTGGTTGCGAAAATTAATATTTACACTTGTCGGTGGAGCCGCTGGGAAGTTTATGTGATGCAAAAACAAACCGCTCGAAAGCACTCAATAGTGTTTTTCGGCAAACAGGAATGAGTTTGGCTCCATTGGTTGCGAAAGTTATGATTTACTCGTGTCGGTGGAGCTGCGGAATGTTTTTGTGCTGCGAAAACAAAACCGGTCGAAATCACTCAAAAGTGTTTTTATGCAATTGGGAACGTGTTTGGCACCATTGATTCCTAAAATTTATATTTACACAGATCGGTCGGGCTGCCAGAAAGTTTGTGTGCTGGGAAAACGAAACAACTTAAAACCAGACAACAGTGCTTATGGGCAAATGGTAATATGTTTGGCACCATTGGTTGCGAAAATTAAAATTTACACGAGTTGGTGTGTCTAGTTCATTGGTTGCGAAAAATATTTTTTACTCTAGTCAATGGGGCCGCCAGAAAGTTTGTGTGCTGCCGAAACAAAACCGCTTGAAACCACACTCAATAGTGTTATGGGCAAATGGGAATGTGTCCATTGGTTGCAAAAATTAAAATTTACCCGAGTCAGTGTGTCCACTGAAAAGTTTGTGGTGCGAAAAGGAAATCGCTCGAAACAACTCAAGAATGTGTCTGGGCAAATGATAATGTGTTTGGCAGCATTAGCTTCGAAAATTAATTCGTACACGAGTTCATGGGCCCTCCGAAAAGTTTATGTGGTACCAAAAGGAAACTGTTCGAAACCACTCAATAGTGTTTTTTTTGGCAAATGGGAATGTGTTTTGCATCATTGGTTGCGAAAATTAATATTTACACGTGTCGGTGTGACAGCCGAAAAGTTTGTGGTACGAAAAGGAAATTGCTCCAAACCACTCAAGAGTGTGATTGGGCAAATGGTAATGTGTTTGGCAGCATTAGCTTCGAAAATTAATTCGTGCACGAGTTTGTAGGCCGTCCGAAAATTTTGTTTGGTGAGAAAAGGAAACCGCTCGAAACCACTCAATACTGTTTTTTTGGCAAATGGGAATGTGTTTTGCATCATTGGTTGCGAAAATTAATATTTGAACTTGTCGGTGGAGCCGCCGGGAAGTTTATGTGATGTGAAAACGAAACCGCTCGAAAGCACTCAATAGTGTTTTTCGGCAAACGGGAATGAGTTTGGCTCCATTGGTTGCGAAAGTTATGATATACACGTGTCGGTGGAGCTGCAAAAACGAAACCGCTCGAAATCACTCAATAGTGTTTTTATGCAATTGGGAATGTGTTTGGCACCATTGGTTCCTAAAATTTATATTTACACACATCGGTCGGGCTGCCAGAAAGTTTGTGTGCCGCCAAAACGAAACCGCTTAAAACCACACAATAGTGCTTTTGGGCAAATGGGAATATGTTTGGCACCATTGGATGCGAAAATTAAAATTTACAACAGTTGGTCTGTCTGGTCCGTTGGTTGTGAAAAATAATTTTTACACGAGTCAATGGGGTTGCGAAAGTTATGCGAAAAGGAAAACGCTCGGAACTACTCAAGAGTGTGTCTGGGCAAATGGGAATGTGTTTGGCACCATTGGTTTCGAAAATTAGTTCCTACATGAGTTGGGAAAGTTTGTGTGGTGCAAAAACGAAACTGCTCGAAACCAATCAATTGTGTTTTTGGGCAAATGGCATTGTGTTTGGCACCGTTGGCTGAAAAAAATAATTTTTACACGACTTAATGGGGCCGCTAGAAAGTTTGTGTGCTGCCGAAATGAAAACGCTTGAAACCACACTCAATAGTGTTTTGGCAAATGGGAATGTGTTTGGCACCATTGGTTGCGAAAATTAAAATTTACCCGAGTCGTGTGTCCACCGGAAAGTTTGTGGTGTGAAAATGAAATCGCTCGAAACCACTCAAGAGTGTGTCTGATGTGACCATGGCAACCATTGATACAACCATTGCTCACATCAAGATCAAGTTGCCCAAGTGCTGGAATATTAGTTCCTACATGAGTTTCGAAACCGCTTGAAACATCTCTATAGTGTTTTTGGACAAACGGGAATGTGTTTGGCATCATTGGTTGCGAAAATTAAAATTTACACAAGTCGGTTTGTCCACCCGAAAGTTTGTGTGGTGCAAAAATGAAATCGCTCGAAAACACTTTCGAGTGTGTCTGGGCAAATGGGAATGCGTTTAGCACCATTGGTTGCAAAAATTAATATTTGCAGGCATCGGTGGGGCCGCCGGAAAATTTGTGTGCTGCCGAAACGAAACCGCTTGAATCCAGTCAATAGTGTTTTTGGACAAACGGGAATGTGTTTGGCACCATTGGATGTGAAAATTAAAATTTACACGAGTCGGTGTGTCCACCGAAAAGTTAGTGTGGTGTCAAAAGGAAATTGCTCGAAACCACTCAACAGTTTGTCTGGGCAAATGGGAATGTGTTTGGCATCATTGCTTTCGGAAATTAATTCCAAGCCGAGTTGGGGGGCCCTCCGGAAAGTATGTGTGGTGCAAAAACTAAACCGCTCGTAACTACTCAATAGTGTTTTTGGGCAAATGGCAATGTGTTTGGCTCCATTGGTTGCGAAAATTAAAATTTACATGTGTTGGTAGAGCCACCGGAAGGTTTGTGTGATGCGAAAATGAAACCTCTCGAGATCACTCAATAGTGTTTTTGGGCAAATGGGACTGTGTTTGGCACCATTGGTTGTGAAAACTAATATTTACACGCGTCGGTGGGGCCGTCGAAAAATTTGTGTGCTGCCGACACGAAACCGCTTGAGTCCACTCAATAGTGTTTTTTGGCAAACGGGAATGTGTTTGGCATCATTGGTTGCGAAAATTAAAATTTACACGAGTCGGTTTGTCCACCAAAAAGTTTGTGTGGTGCGAAAAGGAAATCGCTCGAAACCACTCAAGAGTGTGTCTGGGCAAATGGGAATGTGTTTGGTACCATTGATTTCGAAAATGAATTCCTACACGTGTTGGTGGGCCCTGGGGAAAATTTGTGTGCTACAAAAACAAACCGCTCGAAACCAATCAATAGTGTTCTTGGGCAAATGGTAATGTGTTTTGCACCGTTGGTTGTGAAAATTAATTTTTAAATGAGGCGGTGGGGCTGCCAGAAAGTTTGTGTGCTGTCGAAACGAAACCACTTGAAACCACAGTCAGTAGTGTTTTGGGTGAATGGGAATGAGTTTGGCACCATTGGTTGCGAAAATTAAATTTACACGAGTCGGTGTGACCACCAGAATGTTTGTGGTGCGAAAAGGAAATCGCTCGAAACCACACAAGGGTGTGTCTCGGAAAATGGGAAAGTGTTTGGCACCATTGGTTGCAAAAATTAATTCTTACATGAATTGGTGGGGCCGCCGCAAAGTTTGTGTGCTGCCGAAATGAAACCGCTTGAAACCTCTAAATAGTGTTTTTGGACAAACAGGAATGTGTTTGGCATCACTATTTGCGAAAATTAAAATTTACATTAGTCGGTTTCTCCACCGGAAAGTTTGTGTGGTGCGAAAAGGAAATCGCTCGAAACCACTTTCGAGTGTGTCTGGGCAAATGAGAATGTGTTTGGCACCATCGGTTGTGAAAATTAATATTTACAAGCGTTGGTGGGGCCGCCGAAAAATTTGTGTGCTGCCGAAACGAAACCGCTTGAATCCACTCAATAGTGTTTTTGGACAAACAGGAACGTGTTTTGGCACCATTTGTTCAGAAAATTAAAATTTGCACGAGTCGATTTGTGCACCCGAAGTTTGTGTGGTGCAAAAATAAAACCGCTTGAAACATCTCAATAGTGTTTTTGGACAAACGGGAATGTGTTTGGCATCATTGGTTGCAAAAATTAAAATTTATATGAGTCGGTTTGTGCACCCGAAGTTTGTGTGGTGCAAAATTGAAATCGATCGAAACCACTCAAGAGTGTGTCTGGGCAATTCAGAATGCGTTTGACGCCATTGGTTGCGAACATTAATATTTACACGCATCGGTGGGGCCACCGGAAAATTTGAGTGCTGCCGAAACGAAACCGCTTGAATACACTCAACAGTGTTTTTGGACACACGGGAATGTGGTTGGCACCATTGGTTGCGAAAATTAAAATTTACATGTGTCGGTAGAGCCATCGGAAGGTTTGTGTGATGCGAAAATGAAACCACTCGAGATCACTCAATAGTGTTTTTGGGCAAATGGGACTGTGTTTGGCACCATTGGTTGTGAAAACTAATATTTACACGCGTCGGTGGGGCCGTCGAAAAATTTGTGTACTGCCGAAACGAAACCGCTTGAGTCCACT
>BDMV01000008.1:30666003-30728503 GCA_008326285.1 Oryza officinalis
GTGCCCCCGGGGACGGCGCCAGGCGCCGGGCCGAGGCAGGACGCTCGGGGTGTGGGGGTGCGGCGCCAGCCGTACTGGCGCCGTGCTCTGGGGGGCAGCACCAGCTGCCGGGCCGAGGCAGGACGCTTAGGGAACAAATTCGAACGTAACAAAACAGACAAAATCACCATGACAAATACTGGCAAAACATGACACAAATACGAAGATAACAAAACATACAAAATCGCATACATGCACGTCACTTCATCCAAACACAACAAAGTACATCATCGAGTTTATGTCTCAAAATTAAAATGTTTCCTAATTGATATTTCAATACTGTCGTTATTACATGTCTTAGAGGATATTTCCATACAATAAAACTACTGGGTGCATCGAGGATATTTTCCCTTGCTCGCGGCCTCTGGACCAGCCTCCTTGGCACGCTGTGCCCTAGCCAGCTTCCTCGCCCGCTCCTTCGCACGCTCTTCCTTCTCCGCAAACTCCCTTGCCATCTCCCTGAGCTCCCGCTCCTCCTTTCTCTTCCTCTCTGCGATCTGTACTGCCGCAAGTCGGAGACGACGATCGATGCGTTCCTCTTCCCATTCACGTTCCCTACGAAGCATCTCCGCATCGCGGGGATCAATCTCCATGTCGATCCATTCCACAAAGTCGCACAGAGGAGGCGGTATCTTCGCTACCTGCACATTCTCCGATTTAAACGATTTTCATTACAATTTGCAATGCAGTATCGCAACCTCGAACGTACAACAAATTACCTCCACTGGCTTCGTCGCCTTTCCTTTCTTTCCCTTTGCTTTAGGTTCGGGCTTAGGCTTCTCCGGACTGTACATATAATTGCGACACATCCAATACCTCTGATGGTATGTCTTGTGGTCATCACTTATTGCAAAACGACATTCGTCACCGCACCAACACATGGGACGGATAGCGTCTGGTGGTGGTTGCTGCCTAGGACAATAGCCAGTTTGATCCTTCCTTATCATTCTACAAAACCAAAATGATCTCCCGCCAAGTAAATTATTGTGACATTTTATCAATCACTATCTTATATATCAAATTTGTCATCTGTCATATAGCCCATAGCTACAAACTTTTACCTACATCAATTTCTCCATACATCCATTCAAGTCAACACTATTGTGTTGTACAATTACAACACAATGTACTACAAAAAATAGTATCTCCACTAAACACATTGCACACATTTAACACTATACTCAACAAATCCCTAATTTAAATCTTCAAAATCAAAAATTTGGGCAAAATATGGGTTCTAGGGTTACCCTTCGATCTACAAATTTAACCGATTAAAACGAGAAAAAAGAGGGGGGAATGGAGTAGTATACCTTGCTCTTCGATTTCTACAAAAAATCCCGCGAAAAACGGCTCCAAATTGAGTGGATTTGAGGAGGAGAGGTGAGAGGGGAGAGAGAGAGAGCTCTCAGCTCTTTCGGGGGTTCGCTGGAACGGCTGGGGCGAGTGGGGAGGAGGAGCTGGGGTGGGGCCCGCGGGGGTTAAGTTTTGTCCCCCCCGGACGAGCGCGCCAGCAACGCTGGCGCCGTGCTTGGTGGGAGCGCGCCAGCCTCCCTGGCGCCGCCCTCCCGCCACGTCGGCGTGTGCTGCCACCGTGGCACCCCGATGGCGCCACCGGTCTTGGCGCCGTGATGTCTGACGGCGGCGCCAATGCCTCTGGCGCACCAAAAGGGACCATTACCGCAATAAGTTTTTTCAAGGGTCTATTTACGAAATAAGTTTTACAAAAGGACCAGATTGTAAAAATTCCTGGGAAATCCACACCTCTTTCCTTTCAACGACCCTTTTTGTGAGCCACGAAAAACACGACAATGTGCCTCCATTCCAATAGCAGTCCATGTCTTGTCACACACAGAGCAAGAATCAACTGTTTTTATTTTCGTGAAAAGTCATGACATTATTTCCCCAAAGAACATTGCTCCTGTCGGAATTATTCTTTATTTGACAACTCCCACTTTCTGCTTACCAGTAGTAACTAGTAATAAGCACATAGCAAGTGACAGAATTGGATGCAAAGAGCAGAGGTCAACTCCACAAAAGGCAGCTGGCCCCATAGTGTAGGACTTGGTGCCAATTTACCAGATGAGAAGTGATGGTAACTTTAGTCTTGTCACGAGTCCTAGATCAGCATATATGTGTGTTTGTGTCATCATACTATACGATTCATGATTGCATTGTCATTGCTAAAAGCTAGTAGTGGTATTTAGTGAAGTAGTGCTGGCTCTTTTATTTACTGTTTAGAACATCAATAAAAGTCTCTAATGCACACCTTGGACCATTAATTTTCTAGTCTCATTTATATTCATACGAAGGGGTTCTTTTGTGAGTACAATGACATGAAAGCATCGTGCATGAAAAATCTACTAATGTCACTTTCACATGACAAATCTTGATACTTTTTATGTACACTTAATTAATCATAAGCACATGGGCCTAATGCTTTATTTTTTTGATGTTAAACATTGTGTTGAACTCTAGCACTTTGATAATGATAAATCATGAAGAGCCAATTGGACGTTATTCTGCAAAAACTGCAATAATCCACAGGCATTAAATATTAAATGCTTTAAAAAAATATGATAGTTGAACTATGAGTATTTTTGTCGATGTCATGCATAATATGTACTTTTGTCGATCCATGCATAATATCATTGTAGGACAATATTATTCTTCATAGAAGAAACCGCGGTGTTGTAATATTTTGGAATGCTAGGTGGTTCTTCTGTAGGCGGACGTTAATATATCTCCAATATTAATATGGTCCTATATTAGCGGCTTGCACTCTATCCAAGGTTGCATGTTACCAGCTAAAGATTTATTTTTAAATGTAAATTGTTGGATTTTATTTTTTAATGGATTACCAATTTTATCTGTTTAAAAAAATTCAGGAAACAAATTAAATATCCACATATTAATGCAGTGAATGTTTCAATTGAGTGAGAAAAGCACACCAGCTCTCAAGGTCGAAGGATAACCTGCATGTGTAGGGGCCAAAGCAATGCTTGAATGCTTCCATGATTATCAAACTACTGTTCACTATAATTGATTGATGCAGGTAGAACTGCTGCTAGTGAAAGCGTACCTGCGCTCTATGTGGTCCTAATATTCCCACTACTTGCATTTTTTTGCCAGGTTGAAATTCGTCGACATATCTTTGTGCTAGCTACAAGAGGGAATAAAAATCTTAGAAATCGCCAACATAATGTATATGTTGCAAGTCAGATAAAATTTAAGAAACACAATTTTATTTATCTAGCTAGCTAGGAGTACTAGTTTAGTTTGTCTGCGTG
The DNA here is from genome assembly GCA_008326285.1 of Oryza officinalis. Classification (NCBI taxonomy): domain Eukaryota; kingdom Viridiplantae; phylum Streptophyta; class Magnoliopsida; order Poales; family Poaceae; genus Oryza; species Oryza officinalis. Next base: position 30,669,330 of record BDMV01000008.1, read on the forward strand.
CCTCATGTCAGATGTCGAGGATGTAAACCATTTCTATTATACCTGTCTTTTCTTAAAAAAATATTGTCCTAACGTTGTGTTCGGTGTTGAGGATTGAAATTTGGGAACCCTTCACCATGGTATGCAAAAAAAAATGACGAATTAGGTATTATTAATTTAGTATTAGTTAAAAAACTTAAAACACATTAATATAATTTTTAAAGCAATTTTATTATTGAATTTTTGAAAAAAAATACAGTTTAGCAATTCGAAAAGTATGTGCGTGAAAAGCAAAGTAGAAGTTAAAGAAGTTGTTCCGAACACACACCCTAGTACCCTTTATATAAACATCGTTTGATGTATGGCCAAATTAGCACCATGGAGTCATGTGACATGTAAGAGTAGACACTGAAATAGTGTCGTGCCGAATTGCCAATCCAAAGACTGCAGGAATTGAAGATACGCAAGTACGCAACTCTGGTCATAACAAAGACATGATCGAATGAATGAATCTGAGCAATAGTAGAAGCAAGACTTGGGACTCATTGCTTCAATTAGGTCATCCACCAAACATATGGGAAAGAGAAGTCGTTGGATGTGAGGACGGAATTAAAAGCAAGATAAGATCTTTCGCTCTCCCCGCCTGTTCATTCAGCGAGCTGGCCTTCTCCCAGCGATCCAGCGATCGGTTTCATCGACAGTTATACGACAGTAGATCGATCAGGATGCATGCAGTGCAGCGATCGATCGATCGATCGATGGCTGCATTGACTACAATCATAGCATCATCATCATGCGACAGGATGCATTATTAGGAGCGTTATGCTGCCACTGTCGAAGGCTATCTAGCTACTAGTAGCTAGCTCACTCATTCAGAGTTCAGACACGCAGTTGCCTCCAGCCTCCACTCTCCGATGAATGGCTGCGTTACACGCGTACCCGCCGGGCCCGGGATATATCTGATATCTCTCTCATCAATTTCGCAAAGTTGTGGGCGTCGCTTGCTGGGACTGAACGGGTTGATGGTCGATCGATCGTCGAAAATGGGTTCATGGTCCCTTCAGAATTGCAACGTGCGAGTGAATAGCAGCTCGCCATTTGGCGCAGCGAGCTTTGGGGGCGAAAAGGGATTCAAGAAGAACAGCTCGATCCTTTTTTAGAGTTTTGCTTGGGATGGCAACTTCCCAAGCTGGATATGTTGCAGGCATGTGTGTTCAATGTGATCGAGTATGTTTTCAATTGTGTTTCTGATGACTCAGGTTTTGTGGGGAAATCGTGAAAGCATGTAAAGCATGTTCAAACCAATCGTAGTAACAAGATACTCTCTCTGTTCTTGAATGACTGACACTTTTAAATGAGTGAAAGTTGCATGATTATATGTATATATGACGTTAGACACTTCGTATTATTACATATTTTCAATTATCTATTATTTTTCTAAAAAGGATAATCGTTTGAAATTTAAAATTAAATAGTATCAGTGTCAATTATTCATGAACAAAGAGAACATATTTGGTAGATATTGCTAGGACATATATCTCTTAAATATGTTAAAATTAAAGGGACATATTTATGGATGAGCGCATGCATGATGATGTATTTGTTTTTAATGTAAAAAAAGGGAAAAAGTTATTTATCATAGAATTGAGTCTTCTGTCGAGTGAAATACTCCCTCCGTTTAGAACTGATCAGCATATTAGATGCTTGCGTCAAGACCAAGAAGAAGAAAATTAATCTGTAGTCCATTTAATCAATGCATCGAAGAAAGAAAATTGTTGCTTTGGTGGATGTGTCATTCACTGCATGAAGGTGAAGGGATACAGTGATGCCCTACATGCAAACGGTCCCATGCGCATACATGCACATATCCATTTACTTCGCATAGAAAAACAATATGACACTGGGAAGGGTAACAAATAGTATTGTATAATGATTATTTGTGAATGGAGGGAATATCAGCATAGTACTGCTACTGTGGACTATTGCTTTGATAATCCATGATATGTTTGTTTTGGAATGTACTACTATGAAAAATGAGAAATCATGATTTAGTTCGAGGTACACACATATATGTGGAAAATTTATATTGGCCTCCAACATATATATGTCATGTTATTGTTTATGCCACGTCAAACAATCTCGTTGACTAGTGGAAAATGACATTTTTTAGTACACAATGACATGAATGCAGTAGTTTAATAAGTGAGAATCCATGAAAATTAGTGACACAGATCCGTACATGACTTTTGTAAGCAGAAAAAGAAAATACTTTCTTACTAAATTGAATGTTTAGTCATGATTGAATGGTTGAGATAGCTACAACATCTTAAAACGCCCCATGTCAAATATATGGCAAGACAAACCAATACATCTGCGTTGCAGTGGATTTCAAATAAATATATATAAAAATTTCAAGACAAGCCCACAATTTACAACCGATCGATAACCTATGGAGCAATTGTATTATTACCCTTTCCAACTCCAATTATGATTCTACTCCTATCTTTTTCATCTCTGCTCCTCTTTTATAAATAAAGCGTGTGTTTCCTTTATTCTGTCAAAATGACCTAGGGTGAGTTCTTCACCTAACTTTTCAACTCACATATCTCTTTTTTCGCGCGTACGCTTTTCAAACTGCTAAACAATGTGTTTTTTAAAAAGTTTCTATACGAAAGTTGCTTTAAAAAAATCATATTAATTCATTTTTTAAAAAAATAGTAAATACTTAATTAATTATGTGCTAATGAGTTGTTTTGTTTTTCATGCGGAGGAAATTTCTTATCAACTACTCCAAACGAACACACCCCTAATGGTGTAAAAAACACATATGCACTTGAGGATTAATTTTTCATACATTTATGAGTACTTTGTGATATTGGCCATCTTTTGATATAAAACATTTTTGCCATGAATTTCGCCCCATTTTTTACTTGAATTTTCACACATCAATAAGAAGAACGTGGGCAAAACAAGCTTGACATAGATTTTGCTCCTATTTCAACATGGTCTTTTATACCGTTAAGCTCTCTCGGCGGAATAGGGATAAACACAAGCTTTGATTTTAAAAAAATAAAAGCAAAATTATAAAGTTAAAAAACATGGATGAGGACACCATTTCCAATAACCTTACTACAAACTGTGGATTCATACAGAACCCGCCAACTCAAAAGGGTTAGGATGGCACGTGGACTCACCATCATCGTCAGGCTTTCTCCTAAATTATACATGCCGATGTACGCCTATGATTTTTCAGATTCATATATCCATACTGCCGATGTGGTTCATACTAAATATTAACTATGCTAGTTTTCGTAGCACTGAGAAAAGACAAAGTTGTTCAAGTCAATCGAATAAAGAGCAAAAAAACAAACTTGACACATATTTTCTCGAGTCAAGCCACTGTCTCTACTAAAAATTATCTACGACAGTAACACATTCCCCTTGTTAAATCTCTTTGACAATTCCGTGCTTCCTTCCTTCTCCTAGCCGCCGTCTTTTTCCTTCTTAGAGAGTGATTAAACAATTGAGCAATCGATCGATCAATCGAGCTCAACGTTGATCGTTCTCCGTCGCTAGCTTTGTACGAGCCGGAACAAGTGGCCGGACCACCGGTAGCTAGGATCGATCAGATCTCGCCGCCGGGCGCCTCTTCTTTTCATTATCTTAGCTTGCCAAAAGAGAAAAAAAATTGCTCGAAAAGATGGATGGATATGGTAGCTAGCTTCGATACTACTCATGGATGGATAGATTGCGTTGTCAGAAAGTCACCACTTGGACTAATATAAAACGGCCGGTGTCATCTTCCCGGCAGATCCTTGATCGTCTTTGCCGATCTCAACCAGCCATCGATCTCGACGGCTCCTTTAATTTTCTTTGTCACCTAAAAAGCTCAATTCGTGTTGCAACTTCTCCATAAACAAAGCATTGGACTGGCTGATGGTTTTTCTGAACTTTCTCTCTCAGTTGCAACGCACGCAGACAGTGAGTGTAGATGAGAGCTATATATACTAGCTAGCTCGAGCTGATATGGAGCTAAATTTATCCAGGAGTCACCTTCACGTACCTAATTTCTAGCTGCAAGGGGATAAGTCTCTGAATGTTCAGAAGACAGAAAAAACTATTAGTGGGCGTCCTGAGAGTATGGGACCAAGGCATGGAGTTGATCTTGGTCGACTAGGATCATCGAACGGCCTCGACAGTGTCATTAGCAGAGCCCTGTAGCGCAACAGCGATCGCTGTGAATACTGCTGCAGACAAGCTGGGATCGATCGAGCTCTGCTTCATCCAATCGACAGGACAATTTTTGTTCAGTTGTGGGATCAGTGACATGGATTCTCGTGTCCACAGCAATCGACTGGACAGCGTATGCTCTGTCCTCGTATGAGACAAGGCCGTGACAGCCAGGAAACATAATCCTATCCCTAATTACAAGATACTACCAATTGTAGGCCCGTCCTTTTGTCGTTCGTTCCATCGATCGACCCAGCTCAACATGATAACAATCCAACGTTTGATTTCATTTTCTTACCGACTTAAGTTATCTAATTCACGTTTCAGAATGTAATAGTAGTAGTATTATCTCTGTTCTAAAAATATAACAACCTAGACCAAAATATGATGAACAAAACTATGTCTTATATCTAAATTTATATTACTAAAATTTATTTTATATTTTATAACAGAAGGAGTAGATTACACTGTAAAGGAGACGTTTCCCTCCGCTCCGTTGCTGTCGCTGTGCGGACGTTGCTAACACCGGCGCGAATCTTGTCGCGCGCGAGAAGAATAGTATCGTGCCGTAACCGCAGCAGCAACAGCAGTCCACCCGCTAAAAAAATTCGCGGGGGCGAAACACACGCACACAAAAAAAAACACGCAAACGACACGCCCTGTTTGCCCGTCACGTCCGATGTGTCCGCGGCCGGTGTCCGCTTCCCCGGCTCGTCGCGCCCCCGCGCGAGCTCTCGCCCTCACGTGGCGAACACCGCGCGCGCACGCCGGCGAGCCGAGCGGCGTCGCGATCGGCGGCCACCGGAAGAGGGCGGGGTTGCCATGTGGGGGGCGAGTGGGACGGGGGACCAGTAGTAGTATAAGCCGGCGAAAGCTACGGCGAAACAGAATAAGCGGGAGGTCGAGACGGCGAAGCAGACGTACTACGCATGGCTATGGACGGCGAGGAGGCGAGGAGAGTACTACAGATGGCAACAATTGATTACAAGTGGATTTTGGAGGGACGGGGGCCAGGCAGGTTGGTTTGCTTGGTTCCAAAATGGACAAACCCCCACCCCCCCCCCCCCCCCCCCCCCCCCAAAAAAAAATTAACCCAACAACGAGACGAGATGTGTGTCACCGTCGAAGGCATCCCAATCTCACCAGGGGAATGAGAAGAAAGAATGAGAGCAGGAAAAGGTTACATCTTTCGTTTTCCCTTTGCAACTCCTGCTGCAGAGCCGAGCCACAGCCGCCGGCCTGCCCTTGACACGTCGTCCATCTGATCGATCGAACCCCCCTCCCTTTTGCACCCCTCTCAAATGTACCTAATAATGACCCTATCATCATCATCATTGTGCTCGTCCCGATGGGCCCCCCCTCCTCCTCATCATCATCACCGCCGTCGTCGTCGCCATCATCCAGAATTAAGCATAATCACCACCATGACCATCCGTCTCTTACACGATCACGGCGGAGGCCGCGGCGGAGACGGAGGAGGGGGTCCGGGCGAAGATGTTCTGGCCGGGCGCGAGGATGGCGAGCGGGTCGTAGCGCGCCTTGCGGTCGACGAAGCGGCTCCACATGGCGCCGAAGTGGCGCGACCAGTCGGACTGGGCGTGGTAGCTCGGGAAGTATATCTTGTAGTCGTAGCCGTTGGACCGGCAGGCGTCAATGATTGCGTTGTTCTGCGCCACCAGCTCGTCCACCGGCGGGCCACCACCCGGGTAGGGCCGGCAGAATCGGAGCAGCGCCACCAGGTAGAAGATCTCGCCCTCCGGCAGCGCCACCGACGTGGCCGGGTCCCACCTGTCACACGCAAACGTGCGTACGTACGTGTTAGGGGCGTTTTAATTAGCAGCTCGTGTGCGTGCGTACATTGGCGGCAAACTGAGACAGAGATAGAGATAAAGAAAAGGAATTTGCATCAATCATAGCACCTGGGTTAGTGGCTGCTAAATCCTCATGGCGGCAGATAGTATATGACAAGGCTAAATCCAAAACAGAACGGGATGGAAGAACCAGAAACCCCATCGTATTATAAGTACGGACCAAGGGGCTAATTAATTATCCGATTAAACAAAAACCCTCCCTGCTCAGACAAAAATAGCAGGAGATAAACAAATGGTATACTCACTTGGACTTGAGCATGGGGTAGATGAGCATGGGGCCGTCGACTCCGTCGGCGAGCATGCCGTGGAGGACGGCGCGGTCGAAGGCGGCGATGTCGCGTGAGGAGATGAAGAGGTTGAGCCACGGGTGCGGCGCGGCCCAGCTCCCGTTGCGGCGGGCCTCGTCCTCCNCGTACCCGACCCCCGCCGCGAACTCCAGGCCCCGCACGTACTTGAGCTGCCGCATCATCTCCCCCACCCTCTGCATCCAACCACACGTACGCCACCACACCATCATCACCAATGAAACAGAGAGAAACGGCAGCCCGCGTCACCGCGACAAACAGGGGATCCGCGTCGTCACGGGCGCGCGGGCGAGGCGAGCCACATTGTACGCAACGCAACGCAACGCACGCCCCGGCTCACGGGAGATCGAGGCGTGTGATCCGGCTTGGGCGCGAGGCAGCGACCGGCGGGTGTGGGTGGGGGCGGTGGTTTGGCGGCACGCGCGCGGGTGTGTCATGTGTGTGGGGGAGGGGCAGTTTGGGGAGGAGCAGAGCACGCACCCGTCACAGAATCCAGCGGGGGAGATACACGACGGAGGCAGACATCCGCGCAGAGAAGTACACCATGTACGGGAATGCCCCCCGCCGCGCGTGGGAATTACTACTCACGTACCTTGTCCATGTCGTCGCCGCCGCCGTCTCCGCCGCCGCCGCCGCCGCGTTGGTACAGGGCGACCTCGAGGCAGTAGAGCACCTGGCCGGCGTTGGCCGGGAGGATGGAGGGGTCGAAGCGCGCGCCGTCCGGGATGGGCACCGTTGGCCAGCCGTTGACCGGGTCGTCGCTCCTCACGAACGCGAAGCCCTCCACGTAGTCGAACGCCTCGTGCGGCGGCCGCGTCACCAGCCACTCCGCGTCCGCCGCGTAGTCCGCGAAGCTCGCGTACACCACCCGCGTCCACCTCACCTGCAGAGCCAGCTCGCCGGTCAGCGCCGCCGGCGATTGGGCCGTCGTTCCGATTGGTGTTGTGTGGTGCTTACCGTTTGCGGCGCGGGGGAGAGAGGGATGCGGGCGCGGGTGATGACGCCGAACTGGCCGAGGCCGCCGAGGACGGCAAAGAAGAGGTCGGAGTCGGCGAAGCGGGAGCAGACGTGGCACTCGCCGTCGCCCGTCACCACCTCGAGCTGGGCGACGTTGGACACCTGGGGGCCGTACCGGAAGGACTGCCCGCTCACGCCGCCGTTAGAGAGCGTGCCGCCGACGGTGAGGCGGAGGTAGTCCGTCCAGGAGGCAGGGGCGAGGCCATGCTTCGACACTGCCCAGTGGAGCACCTCCTCCCAGAGCGCGCCGCCGGGGACGTCGGCGAACTTCTCGCCGGACGGGCCAACGACGAGCTGCATGCGGCGCGGGAGGGCGCGCATGTCGAGGACGAGGCCGCCACGGGCCATGGCCTGCCCGGCCACCGAGTGGCCGTTCCCGCGGGCGGCCACGGTCAGGTGCGCGGTGCGCGCCGCCGCGCGGATGGCGCTGGCCACGTCGTCCGCGCTCGCCGGGCGGACGACGGCGGCCGGGCGGGCGCTCACGAGGCCGCCGAAGTCCATCGCCGCCGCGCACTCGGCCGCGTCGACGGCGGCCACCGCCGGCTCGGCGCCGGCGTCCGGCTCCGCGGCCGCGGTGGCGTGGTCCATGTACGCGAGCATCATCTTGGCTCGCCGCTGCGTTTCTTGTTCGTCTCCCTCTGCAGCTGAGCGGAGCCCGAGCAGAGCTAAGCTCTCTGTACCGTGATGTCACTGTGCAGCTTGCTCGCTTGCTCTGCCTCTCTCGTGGTAGTTTGGGTCCTGGGAGTTTATATGGAGTGGACACGCGGACCTCCAAAACAGCCATCACGTCTTTCCAAGACAAAAACAAGCCGTTCAAAGTTGAGAATTTTGCTTCAAATTTCCCTCATTTTTCCTCACGTTTATTTTCATATCTCCCCTACCTGCAAACTGAAATACTGTTTGAGTTTGGCCCAAAATCATGGAGCTATGTTTATGATAGCTGAAATTGGTAAATTGGTGGGTAATTTCATTTAACTATTTAAGGGTATAAACTAATAAATTAACTACTAGGAAGTTGAAAAGTTTATTTATAAAAGTATTTTAAAATATATATATATTTTTTACGAAACATGTTGTTTAAGAGGTGGATAAGCGTGTAAATGAAAATTCAAAATCTAGAATTAGAAAAAAAAACGTCGCTGAAATCTCCAATGAAAAACTTCTTGTGCTACACATACAATTAAGCTACAGTATCCGTAGCCATGTCTACATATTTATTCATTTCTGAAGAAAAAAAAGAAGCCATCTTTTTTGCTTTTTCGTGTGCCATGGATGATTGCAAGTCTGATGTTAATGTTCGGATCTAGCGTTTGCTTGTCTGCCACTATTGCGCGAATGGCTAGCTACCTAAGGGCAGGGGTCTAACGCATCCATGCATTGCACCTGGAAACTGAGGGGAAAAAAAAAAGCAATCCATTTCGCAAACCGATTTCCATTGTTTTTTTTTGAAAACAACCGATTTCCACTCATCGATCGCTTTTCACTTCAAAAGACGGCTGTTTTTTTCTCTCTTCCGGATAGGCAGGAACACGGTCACATGGCATCTCCTGCTCTCGCCCAGATTTGCCATGGCCGCTGGTTGATTCGGGGGTCATGGTGCACAGGGCCCACTGCTCCCCCTTCCCCCTCCTGATAAAAACTGAAGTTTCCATGGCTCATTTTCGCCATGGCGATCGATCCAGCCAGCCATTGCAGCTACAGTGATCAGTAGCAGTTTGCATGTAGAATCGCATAGAGAGTGAGAATGTGAGTGAGACTGTCGGATGCACCACACCACTGCTCCTGAATTTTTTTCTGTTTTTTCCGTTCGAGCAGGTAGGTCCAAGCCAAGCTAGGATCATTCAACAATCAACAGTGCGCAGCTTGCAGCTGATCGTGTCGTTTTCCTTCGGATTATAAATCTTGGGATGCCTACCTCATGGCGCTGCTCGGATTAGCATGCAGGGATAACAATTTTTGTTTGGGGAAATGCGACCTGGAAGGAGAGAAACCGGGGCACATGAGCAAAACCGCGAGAGCTCTCACTGAGATTCAGAGAGACGGAGAGAGAGAAATTTAAGATTCAGAAAGGGAAGGTGTGGACAGTGGACTAGTCGATCAGAAGCCCTCACTTCCTTTTCCTTTGCAACAAGTTGTACTAGCATTTACGAGTACAGGAAATCAAAAGCTTATTGCTCAGATATGTACTAGCATTGCACATGTTGACGAACCCTAATTAATATGAGTACTTGCAAAAGAATATGTACCATGAATACGTAAGACGAGGGAGAGATATATGTACTCAACCACACTTAAACTTCTGCTTTGTCAGTAACTTGAACATTTACTGCTGGTTAACCCTGAACCTGATTACAGCTTCAGTCTTCAGAAGTTCAGAACACGATAAAAATGTAAGGTTTTGTAGCTGATGAAAAAGTAAAGACTATATGCTAATTACTAAATAAGCTGGTCTTCGCGGAGAAGCGGCTCAAGTTGCAGCAAAGACGTCAGGGTCGACGGGACCATCAAAAACCCTGTAACTTGTCTCGATCAAATCCGGGAACGGCGAGCGAATCGTATGCCATCTTGTAGCGTTACGCCACTGTTGCATGCAATAATTGTTGCACCGATTACGGTTGGGGCTTCCGATCGCATTTCGATTTGTCTGTCTGCACTGCACGGGCCTGGGAAGATTTAATTCCAGGGTCCTTCAGAAATGTTCCGTAAGGAGCCAAATACTCTCTTGTTCATGTTCTTTCTTTCTCTGCCTCTCTTGTGCTCTTGTGGATGGACAAAGCTGAAGCGATTTTTTTTTACAACGATTTGGTGACTACTTAGTATGTACTATCTGAATTCTGAACTGAATATTCACCCGTTCAATACTACTGAGGACCACTGAACATAGAACATCAAGTTAGCCACCCCCTCCCCCTCCCTCTCATTTTGGTGTCTTCTGTTCATCGTAAAGCACACGCTGAAGAGAATTTTTACTATCCAAAAATGCAGAAAAAATTGCACATGGATGTTTCTATTTCCCCCTGGCTTAATTTGTCGTTGGTTGCATGTCAGCATGCTCATGCGCTGATTGGTGCAAAATGTGTTGTCGCACAGTGCTGTTTGTAGTTTACCGTCTGCGAAAATGAAATCCTTTTTCTTGCCGTTTTCCATGGACACCAAGGAAAATTCTCCCTGATGGCGTCGTCGCCGTGGCATGTAGTTACAGATCGCCAAGACGGCAATGATTTCACAGATTCCCCGTGCGTACTCTCTCTTCCCATGCGTCGCGACCTTGATCGTTTCATCGATCTTGTATTTATTATGCTCGCATCACATACAGTCTGAATTTCTGATATGGACTTGCAGAGGCAATATCAGATGCAGCTGCAATATCTTCCTAGAACAAAATGTCATATTCCTAAAGGGATAGCTTGGTTGCAAGTAGATTGTGCCAATTATCTGTTCAGATTGGAAGAAAAGATATAACTGTGACTACTGTCCCTGCTCATCTTTAGGAATTGGATGTGATCCCTCTCTATCCAAACAAAGCCTAGAGAATATATAGGAACTGTTCAGTGGTTCATACACTAATGCACAGCAATGGCATCCTTAGAAATGGAGGAGTTTGGATAATTGTATGTGTAAGGCACATGCAGAGCACAGTACTTGCGATAGTATGTGTAATTTTTTATTATTCTTCCTAGAGAAACATAGAATGGAAATATTCTTCCTAGAGACATAGAATGGAAATTTTACTAGAAGAGATCACTCCCTATCGAGCGAGTCAAGCAATAATTCCTTGGAAAAGACCTCCTATGATGAAAAGTCCAACTGAGATAGAGCACAATAATTGTTCATGAAATGTCAGTTTCAGTAGGCTTAGCCCTTCTCCCCCCCCCCCCCCCCCCCCCCTACTTTTGCCATGAAACTTATTTGTGTATGCGTGTTCAATAATCATCCCATGAGAATGAGGATTAGTCCAGAATTGTTCTTTTGGTGCCCTGACATCTCAACTACTAGTGTTTGGCTCTGTTCAGGATAACAACGTGGTGAGCTCATCACAAGGCTCCATTTTGAGGTGACAGATCGATAATGTGGGCTTGGTGTAGAACATACTACTAAGCAAATGACAAATGATGGTATCGAAATCAAAGAATAGCATATGAATTTTGTGAAGCACATCGCAATGCAAAAAAAATAATAATAAAAGAGCTTTGGTCAATATCAATCATTCCATATGTACCTGCTCACTGAGTGCTCACTGATTTGATGGCGGCATATGATTCTTGCAGTTGCACGAGCTAGTAGAAACTGCCTCAAGCTGAATTCTCAGACATTAATTGTGATATTGCAGCTGCATGATGAGTGTCTCCCTCTATCTCTCCATGTCATAGTAAGCATCCTGCTTCAGGAAGCTGCAAATTCAGACGAGCCAAGGTTACTTCTCATAACTGTCTTTTTTTTAGCCTAACAGGGACCCAATTTTTGTCTCCTTTCTTGAAAAGACATGGTGAAATGAATGGAATTTGCTTCAATGCTCATCTTTATGGCTTCTGATCAAACTAGCATTGTTTAAAGTCAAGACAAAAATGGTGTTTTCCAGTTTTAGACCCAACATACTGAATGTATGATGTGCCCTAGAAGTTCATAAGCTCCACAATCCTCCTACTAAATAGAATACCATCTGCTAACCATAGACATTTCTAGCAGCTAGCTAGCTAGTAGCACTGTTGAAACTAAATATAATAAAATGATTCTTTCCAACAAAGACTATGCTAGGTGCTAATCACAAATATTTATAAGATTTATTTAGCTTTATATAGATAAAAATGGTAACCCATTGACGTTCATAATAAATATAAAATGGAAAGAAGGGCCACAACTCTCACAGATAAAACTCAGGAAGAGATAGTCCACTCTACGTCTCTACACTGCATCCTCCCTGGTTCATCTGTCAAAAATAAGCACACAATTACTGCTAAACACGACATCCTCTACGGTTTTGATCTTTTGGATGGTTCAATGCAGCAAGGACACACTTGAAACTTCAAAGTTAACCTTACTTCCACTTAAACAACTAAGATTGAGGCAACTGGTACTTTGTGTAGGTCAGAATATGAATATTTATGACATGCACATTGGAAAAGATTGAGCACTAGATCGGTTCAGAATCAGAACATTTACTGACTTGCGAATTCTGCGCACATTAAGATCTGACCTGAGATGAACCTCTCTTGGATACGCCTGCTTTTGCCATTATTACTCCATATGAAATCTGAAGTAAGATTGCTACAGGTACTCTGATTTGGCTGGGACACACTGGAACTCCATAAAGTTCAGTTATATTCTGATTTCTGAAAGGAACAGTCTTCTCCTTTTGGCGCCACCATATCGTTGGCTGGTCTTTTCCCCGTGGTGTTAATGGCTTTGATGCATCGGGGCAAGATCCAGACTCCGAATATAATATCTCACACAAATATATCTTACAAGAAACTCACGTAATCCATCAGTCAAGAAGTATTAATAGAATTTGCATCGCATCACAAATACATAGGGTAATGAGATAATCCATTAATCAGGAAACGATAAACCGAGCATATTCATTGCTCCCAAGTAGAAGCAATTAGTATGTAGCTCAGCAATACAGTATACTCTAGGGTGGCAGAAAACAGAATCACATCAGGGTTCAGGAAGAAATAAAAGAGACAGGTTACTAGAATATACTAGTATAATCACAAAAGACAGCGAGTGCACCTACGACTAGCAAACATGGTCTGCTCCAGATCTGCACGGCACTGACAGAACCATGGACGATGGGATGAGAGTCTGCTGCCTCCCGATCTCATACATGGCCCTCTGGAGAATCAGCATTAACATTTGTAACATGGTTGACGAGATGGCCCTCTTCAGAATACACATGTGCATTGCCAGCACCGTTACTGACAGGATCAGTAGTGTCTCCTTGTCTGAGCATGGCCTTTAACATCAAAAGTTGTATAAGACTTGAATTTAAGACGGCGTGCAATTGTTGTCTCATAAAATTATCATCAAAAGTTGTATTAGGAATCAAGGAAATACATGTTACAGTTGTCAGATAGAAATACAGAATCGATCGAGCATTGCTTACTTGATGAGGAGCTGTTAGCTCCGGAAACTCAGGACAGTCAATGCCACATTCTTTAGATAGAGCCACATTTCCATCAGCCAGTAAGAATGATTTGCTTGTAGGACATATAAAGTTAAGGTCAGTAAAGCTAGCACATTTAGTACCATTATCTTAGCAATGAACCACAGACGTGAGCCATCCATGATAGATGACTCATCTGGTGGAGCTGTTCTTCTAGCTTTATCATCACCTCAAACTCCTCCAGTTGTGCCACAGACTCTATGGTCCAGCCGCCGCCATCTCCTATGGGCTATGGCTTACTACATCACTGCTCAATCCACTGTTTGTTCGTGTCTCCTCCACCTCATCTACAGTATCCTCGGTGGATGTATCCATGATAGCATTGCATGCACTGAGAGGAAAAACTCAACATCATATTCATCGAGATTTTCCAAAAAAAAGGAGATATTTGTTCAAGGTCAGTGTGTTAAAATGATCCAAGCTGTGAACAGATGTAAATATAGCATCTCAATTTCATACACATAGATGCTGGTCTTAGATCACTGTTTAAAGCACACATTGAAAATTGAATATATTGTACTTATCAGATGTCCGAAATTGTCTAGAAGAATTACCCAGTAAAAAATAGCAGTTTAGTACCACTCAAAAATAGATAAATCAATGAATATATGGAGCAAGATGAGAAGAAACTTTCAGAATCAAAATGCTTACTTCAATAAAGATTCTGATTCTCTACCCATGAAGATGACCTGAGCATCAGATGAAGTTCTCGGATATTCTGTTATATCAACAACTGCCTCCTCATTACTGCATACAGCGTAGAATGAAAGATGAACGTATAGCTTTCTTAGCAGTCTTGCTTTAGAAAGAACAAACTCCATAAAGTGCATTTCATTACGAACACATGCAATATTATTCAGTCGCACAACATGAAGTTTCACGAACGTATCATCAGTCAACTGAGCATTCAAGAACTCATCGTTTGCTTCAAATTCCTTAGCTCCTTCAGTGCATCCCTACAAGAAAAATCATATATGTTATCATCTTGAAAGCTGAAACAAGTGATGGCAAAAAAAGGAATGAGCAACTGAGTGAGGTTCCTTACCCAAACATCAAGTTCTTCAATAAATGGGGCACTTCTAAGAAGGCAGAAAATCGCTAGCATGTGGGACATTTTAAAAAAATTCACAGCCAGGGATAAACTCTTAAGGTTCTTAAACAAGAACGGTAATCTCTCCAGCACATCAACTTCAGTTGACTGAAAATATTGAGTCATGAACAAAGTATGAGTCAAGAGTTACAATAGTTTTCACATATACATTTATTACTGCTAGTTTAACTAATGGAGAGCATGGCAGATTTGCAGGCCCAAGAAGATAATCGCAATATTCTAGGTACGTGTATAAAAAAAATCATTTCTTCAAAATTAATCTAACAGCGGTTTGAAAATATCTTCTATCATTCCTTAACTTTAGTGCTGATGCATATGTTTTCTGGAAATAATGTCTATACCAATGCTTGAAGTACTTGAAGTGTCAAGACATACTGCTCTTGTGACAGCAAAATAATAGAGAATTGTAGCAAAATAATGTATCTGAAATGTGCTTCAACTAAAAGTTTGAACCTATGCACGCACAAAATCTGAACCGTCTGATTAACTCAATATTGCCTCATCTCTCAGATTCTCTATCTGTTTTTTTATGAAAAGAGTTCCTCGTAACCAACTATATATTCCATTTCGTCTGATCAAATATTCAAATCGTTTGATCAAACGAGCATAGGTAATCACAAGATGAAAATTAACAAATCGATACAACGCAGGAATGAATCGGAGTCTTTACCAACATGCAGTTGCAGAAGAAATCGAGTTTGGTCACTGGCGACATTCCTGTCAAGAACTTTGCGCAATTGGGACCAAACAAGCTCCCTTCGTCCAGTCGTGGGAGATCCTCCACTCGGCCACCACAAGCAGTTCCACACACTATTGTCAGATTCCGCAGGATGGGCGCCCGAATAACCCACTCCTCGTCAGGGCTGTCGCCAGTGAGCTTTACGGCCAAGAGCTCCAAATCCTCGAGCAATGGCGACGCGGCTATCAGAGCCGCCAGTTGCTTTCCCCCGTGCCTCGGGATGTCAACATCCTCGAGGCGTAAGGCCTTGAGATTGGGGAATCCGGCGAACCCCGAGGGCGCCCGTTGGAGACGGCAGCAGTTGAGGAGGAGCGAGGTGAGCTCTCCGCAGGAGAAGAGGCATGAGTGGAGCCGGAAGCGGAGCTCCGGGAACGAGAGGTCCAGGGCATGGACGCCGCTCCGGGAGAGGTAGCGGAGCCAGTCGTGTAGAGCGTCGATGGACCAGGTGCCGTCGCGCTCGCGCGCAACGATGCGGAAGGTGCGGAGTGCGGCGGAGCGGCGGAGGAGGATCGCGTCGACGTCGGACGCCGAGATGCCGGGGCTGCGGGCGAGGTCGACGGAGGGGAGCGCCGCCGCCACGCGCGGGAGAGCACGGAGGTGCGGACCACCTCGTAGATGTGGAGACGGGAGAGGATGTTGTCGAGGACGTCGAGGGGGAGCGAGAATAGTGCATCCGGCGGCGATTCCGNCCGGCGGCGATTCCGCCGCCGCCTGCCGCGGCCCCCGGCGGCGCGGTAAGTCCGCCACCATTGTTGTATTCTCGAGCTGACTGGCAAACTTCGGATTGTGATAGTCTAGTTTGACGGACACGACATTTTCCTCTACCATATAAAAATAGCAACAAGCAATTATATAAATTGATCACTAACGTATTTTTTAAACCTTTTTATGACTTATATCTTTTAAATCGTATATTATTTTTAAAATCTATTTGCACCATTGTTTTCACTTAAAATATGTGACAAAACAAGTTCAATGTTAAATATATTTAAACATTTTATTAATGTAAAAGTAATTTATTTAAATTGTAAAAGTAACTTAGCTATGCAATAGAAGTAACTTTTTATAGCATTAGAAGTAATTATATTATGAGTGAGTTAAAATAAGAAACTATGTGGAGTAAATTCACAAGCAAAGAGAAGATTTTCAAGTAAATGCATATATTCTTTATTTAAAGTAATCAATATATTATTTTAAAAAATAAAATATTACGTCTTATAAAAATTAACTCTTTATGATATTAAAAGTAATTACACTACTGAAGGAAACTAACTCTTTATAATTATAATATTAGAAGTAAATAGAAGTAACTCTTTATAATATTAGAAGTAGATAAACTCTAAGAGAGAAGTAACTATAAAAAATAAAATAGAAATATTTTTTAAGGTATTAGAAATAATTGTATTTACTTCAAATTTCTCTCTACATTTTACATATGAATTTATGTGATTTCATATAGTTCCTTATTTCAACTCATCCATTATATAACTACTTTCAATGCTATAGGTAGTTACTTCTATTACAGGGCTAAGTTACTTCTATGATTTAAGTAAATTACTTTAAAATTTTAAATATATTTAATATTGAACTCATTTTATAGTATATTTTGAGTAGATCATGATAATGCAAACGAAAGTAAAAAATAATATGTGGTTTAAAATGTATAAATCATCAAAGGTATTGTTAAAAGAAAAACTAGGCTAGTGTAACCAATCTTTAGTTTTGATGATTGGTGATGTCATTTGTAGCAAATACCCAATGGTTCCTTACTTTGATGTCATTGCAGTGGAAGCAAGCATGTCTCTCATACAGCACGAAAACGCAGATAGACGGTTGTTGGACGCGTCGCGCGATAAGACGAAAGCCTTCTCGATTTAGATTTTCCATAGTTTGACGGGGTCGTACCTTTACTGTCAAAAAATCATTCAATTTACCTTCAAACCTTCAAGGGCTTCAACTCAGTTCAGGTAGTTTAAGTTAAGGTGATTTGGTATAATCTCCGACCTAAATTATAGTGTCTGAAATTGAATGAGACATATTCTAATGCTATAATATAAACATGATCGATTCTAAGTTGTTATATTTTGAAATGGATGGAATAATTTTTATCTACATGGTGATTCAGTCAGTATTTTTTTAAAAAGATAAATAGGCCCCACATATTAGCTATCTACTCTCTCTTCATCACCCGTCACTCCCTCCAACTGCTGCCAGTAGTTATAGCTATCACCTATTCTTATACGGAATAGTGCCTCTAAAATAAAATGATCTTATTTTCCTGTGTAGTTTAATTTGGTGACGATTGAGTCTTATTTGCTCATATTTTATATAGGATTCTCAACTTTTACTTGGACAAAAGATCATATTCCGAAAAAAATACAAGGCTTGCAAGAGAGAAAGATATTGAATCATAAGCCTTAGATCACACCACATCGAGCTTATGCCATGAGGAAGCCCTTCGCTAGTCACCGACTACAAATTAATTATATTGCTCATTGAAATTAATTTGGTATACTTGATCTCCTTTTGTACTCAGCGTGATAAATCACAAATCAATAATATAAATTAAAGTACTGTTATTAGCTACATTAGGGACTTAAGCCAATATAAAAGTCCTTTTCTTCTGCTCTCTTGTTCGGTGCTCACATATAGCTTAGTATTAGCCATACCCTCCCTAAAATATCATGGTTAGATATAACACGTCAATAGCCACTATCTCATCATTGCCCGTAATGCCTCCGCCGCTCGATCAAAGCCACCTGCGCCACGAGGTTGATTATTATGTCGTGACAATTCGATCTATGCAAATCCATGCAATTAGTTGTTAAGAGTAAAGTGCATCAATAGATCCTAAACTTGTAATATGGTGTCATCTACCTCTATAAACTTTGAAAATAAAATTTCAATCCTAAAATTTTTTAAAGTGTGTCATCCTAAAAACTAATAGTCAAATTTCAAAACTTGTTAAAATGTGTCGTCCCAATCCAAAATTACCATCCGCCCTCTAGGATCCTACGTGACTACTACCCACCTCCTCTTTGCATGGAATGAATACCAACGCCACGTAGAATTTCTTAGAGGGCATGGCAGTTTTGGACATGAAGTCACACTTTAACAAGTTCTTGAATCTAAATCTACATTTTTAAAGCTTAGGGACCTTTAACAAGTTCTATGATCTAAATTTACATTTTCAAAGCTTAGGGACCTAGATAACATAGCGTGACAAGTTTAAGGACATTTGGTGCACTTTACGATGGAAAGAAGAAAATCAATCACCTGTATTTCTCCATGACCATATTTTCTCTCGGGATGTAGGTGGAGTATAATACAAAATCTATTTTCTAGCTGTATACATTTGTTGAACTCGATTGAGAAATAATAAAACAACACACACTAAGCTTAAGTCCATATCAATCCGTACATCATTCAGGAAAAGTGCAAACAGATTCCAGCCTTACAATTAATTGAACAATTACATCTTCAGGTTCAGGAGACTTGGATCACGAAGCCAGCAGCTGGAAGACTCGTCAGAGATGATCTTCAGGTTCAGGACAATTGGCACGAACACTGGCAGCACCCTCGACGTCATGGTCTACCCGAGAATCTGCTTGTTCTTTGTCAGCGCTACGAACGGTAGGATCAGTAAGAGCCGACCTGGACGTGGCCTTTGTTGACAAACAATTTGTGAGAAAAGTATGCAAGATGAATACTGTTGTAATCCGATAAGCAAGTACTTACAGGTTGGGAAGACGATGAGACTGAAGAAGAGTCAGGAAATGGGGGAATGGGAATGTTGCTTTTCTCAGAAAGATACTGCATTTCCAACAGGCAGTAAGAACTATGTGTTGCAGAATAAAAAATTAACAATGGTTAACTTAGAATAGCTACCTTTAGGGTAGATGTGAAGTATTCATTAGCCGCAACGCAGAATTTTAGCCTGTGCTTCATATCTTCATGACGAGCTTGTGCTTCCTCCTTGCGTTTTTTCCCCTCCTTCTGTGTTTGTAGCAGTACCTTCTCAAGCTGCTTCTGCTGATCCATGGCATCCAGATCCAACCGATGAATTTTCCGAGGGTGTTCAACATCTATCCAGGTGCCTGATCTTATTGTTTCCAACTCATAGTTCACACTGGATGTGTGCATGTAACCACTGCATTCAGTTAGATGGAACAAAAAGAATCAGTACCGAATAAGCTGAGGGAGGGGCAATTTTGATAGTGCTCAACGTAGCGACTTTTAAGGGTGTCTGTGGGAAGGGGGCAGATACACGCTTCCTGACTTTATCACTTTGCCCCATCAACAGATGTTCGACACTCCCCAGCAGTCCTCTCCCATTACCTGTCCTAAGCCCTTGCTTGCTCTTTCAACTCATGTTCCAGTTTCAGCTCAAACAAAATTCAGATTCCAGCTAAGAAGCGGACTATCAATTGTCAATTGGGACTCTCACCTGGAAAATGTATCCACACCACCTTCTCACTGTTGATGGAGGCCCTTGTTGCATGTAAAAGCAACATGGGTAAAATATGTGGAGGTGGTAGCTTCTCCAGCGATACTTGCACACCACCCCTCGTCATGCGTGGCAGCAACACTTTGGAAGGGGAGGAGACTGCCAGAGAAGTATAAAGCTAGCTGACTGTGACATGGAAACCCTTGATACAAGTATACGACTCTTGATTCAGGTAGAAACCATATGTTTAAAACCGAGAAGCCACAGTAAGCGGAACAAGCAGCAGACATATGTGCCCACATAATGGGGCGCTTACAGGCTCCCATGGAAATATGAAACAACAGTTTCAAAGAAAAAAATAGTTTCTTGGGTGCTATTCACTGCTAGAGATTTTCTCTCAGCCCTCACTACCTCAGGGTGCTAAAGATTTTGAGAAGCACGAATACTTGTTCAACATGTTGGAATGGTCAACTTTAGTACTGTGAGCTCTAAAAGGAAACTCAGTAGACATTTGTCGAATTCATAAAAATTACAAATACACGGTTCTTATAGCCAATATAAGACAGTGAATACACCATGAGTTTACTTATTAAGTGTCCAGGTAGTGTATCAGCATGGTTGTCACAGAGTACCACGATAGATGACATGAAATAAACAGCAAGCAATACAGTTCAGTCACAGTTGTAAAAGATTTTTTTTTTTAAAAAAGGAACTTATCAGACTTGCTCCAAGTAAGGGTTAGAGCCGATGCCCAGGAGTAGTTCTATGTTTGTAACTAGCTAAAAAAAAGATCACAAAATAAGAGCAGAGCACAAGAACTAAGAGATTGTCACGCCCCGATTTTCTTTCAAGGTTAAAAATCATTTAATAATGCATTTCTAGAATTTTAATTAAAAGTTAAAGCTAAATATCAAGTGAATTTAATGTGGGAAGTGAAATTTCCTTTAAAAATCATGATTGGGAATACTTTTGTAATATTCTCTATGCCCTAAAATACTCTCTAAAATTTTCCATGAATTTTCAGAGCTCAAAAAGTAATTTTAATAATACAAACTTCATTTCACCAATTAAATAAATTAAAAAACAAATTAAAAACTCCCTTCTTGGTCTTGGGCCGTTTCTGGCCAAAGTCCTTTTCTCCTCTCCCGTGGCCCGCTTCCTCATTCTTTCCCTCGCAGGCCTGCGGCCTCCTTCTCGGCCTAGCCTTCTTCCAGTTCAAGTCTGCATTCCCTCCTTTCCTACCGGCCCAGTTCTCCTCTCCCTTCTTGGGATGCCTGTGCCCACAAGAAATCTCGAAGTCCATTTCTAGTACCTTCTTCCTTGGGACGCCAACAGGTAGGGCCTACCTGTCGGGCCCTTCTTCAACCTCCGACCGGCATTGCTGGGACATGTCGCCCTCGACGCCACGCCTGCCCCGTGCCATCCCACTGTCGCCCTCACCAGTCAACGCATGGTGTCGAAACTTGGTTTCGGCAATAAGAATCTGGGGGTAGCAGTCAAATGTCAAACACGATGGGTTAGTATGCAAAAGGAATTTAGACAGGTTCAGGCCCCCTCTTCGAGAGGTAATACCCTACTCCTGTTTCGGGGATTCGATCCGTCGAGTGGTTTATTGATCTCTTGATCTCTTTCAATATGTGCTCTCGTGAGTTTGGGTGCTCGTGCTCTTATGAAAATCTCTATGCCTGTGTCCCCTCAAGGGACTCCCTACCCTCCTTATATAGTCTCGGAGGGCAGATTTACAAGTCGGAGACCCTATCATATTCTACGCCGGACTCCTCAATCTTACCAACTATAGACTATGAGCCGTTACCTTATTTCAATGGCAACGTAGCACTCAAGTCATAAGCCGGTTTACATAATCATGAGTCATAACCTATCCCCTATGGTAAGTCGGATAAGCTAGCTGTGAGGGTATCCGATACCCGTAATCTCCACACATGGGACCACGCCTCCTCCCCACCTCCCCCACTTTTCCCTACTTCCCCGCGGGAATCGGTGTTGAGCCAAACCGCATCCCGCCCATGTTGCCCTACTCCCTTACCGGCTAATCCCGCCGCCTTGGCCTCTGCTTCGATCTTCCGAACCTATAAATGGCACCCTCGTGCCTCCCTCTCTCGTTTTCCCTCTGTCCTGAGCTTCCCCCGCACACCCCAACCACCTCCCCAAGCCGAGCTCGAGCTCCGCCACTTGCCGACGCTCTTCGGCCGCACGTCGCCGCCTCCCTAGCCGCCGACATGCGACGCCGCTAGCACCATTGGCTTCGCTGCATCACAGGCTATCCCGGCCTTCGCTCCTTTTTTCCCCACCACCACCGGAATCCCCATCTCGCCGCTGAGCCCAAGATCCATTGCTCTGGCCGCCCCAAGCCATCGTTGGGTGCGCCACCACCACCATTAGCTCCACCACCGTAATAGCAAGCTCGGTCACCGTTCCGCTTCCTCAAAACACCACAGAAGCGCTGCTTCCATCGCACACCCGAGCCGCCGCCGCCTCTAGTCGATGCTCGCAGCCGCTCCAAGCTGCCTCGGACCCTAGGGTCTTCCTCGCAGGCCTCATTGCCACGAGAGGAAGCCCAACATCTATTTCCGCAAAGCCGAAGGCCGTCGAAAACTCGTGTTCTCCATGACCAATGAGCTCCGCCGCTCTTTGCTCCCTCCGATCACCCTTCCTTACCATCTCCGGCCATCCCGCGCTCTCCTAAGCACCTCTCCTGTTTCTCTAGGACCTAGAGCTCCTCGGCCACCCCTCCACCAGTGCCAACCATCGCCGGAACCCTGTTATCGCCGTCGTCCTGCACCGACCGTCGATGCCAAACCCCGCCGCCTCTCCTCGGCCACCGATGCACCCTCGGTGAGCATCCCCATCCCCCTTCCCAACTTCCTCTGCCGCTTCCCGTGCCGTCGCCGATGCTCCTTTGGCCCTGGGCACTGCCGCCACATGCCCGCCTGCCGGGTCGCGCCGCCTGACCACTCTCGGCCGGGGTTGTCGGTTGCTCGTGGACCACCATGGTCCCAGTCCATGGTGCACCCAGCCGCCTCCGTGGACTTGGTCCACGATAGGCCGGTCCCTCTTGAGCCGGTGACGCATGGAGCCCACTTGTTGGCGCCGATGCCCCATGTTGAATCCTTGTTTTCCTTGGAGAAAATAAATAATAATTGCACATTAAATCGATTTTAATTCTAGAAATTCATTGAAATGACTCAAAACTTCTAAAATTCATAACTAATTCATACGAAGTCCAAATTGAGTCATTCAACTTGCAACATCTAAAATTGAGCTCTACATGTTTGTTTACTTTTCATGTAGTGTTTGCTTGGTTTTTATTAGGGTTTTTTCTCGTTTTGCATGTTAAACCATAGAATCCGCTATTTCGGAAGATCGTGATTGCGAGAAAAAGAGTTCGGAAGATTAATCGAAGAAGCAAGGAAAGTCACGTATTCCTCTTTGAGCATGTTGAACCTAATTTATAAAATATTTTATTGTTCACAAATAAATTGCATGTTTTGCTAATTACATGGGATTATGAAACTACCTACCTACTTGCTTGTGCCATGTTTACTTGATATCCATTCGTTGATAACCTGGGTAATAATTTGACTAGCTTGTGTCCCTTATGTGACCTAGCTAGAGTTATGATATGCTATCAACCACTATTTTTTGAAACAGGAACTATTCGTGTAACTGTACCATTTCCATGGATCAAGTAGTCTGGTACACATGAATTCATAGTTGAAATACCAAGTGCGCATACACAAGCGTCTAGCGCGAATTATTACAGCAATAGGCCCGAAGGCATAATCTTAGAACAAGGGACCAAACGGTCCAGAATACACCCAAAAGCAGAAATAGATAAGGCAGCGGATTAGAGGCGGCGGCAGCGCCATTGCCACAGGCAACGACCGTAATTAAGACCTACTGAGCGCCATCGTCATCAACAACCTCCTGGTAGTAAGCATATGGATCCTCCGAAACGTCATCTCCGATTTCTGGTTGAGTTGTAAATTGCAAGGGTGAGTACCAACCGTACTCCGTAAGCCACGACAACAACAATGCATATGATAGAAGGTATTTCAAAGAATGGTTTCAGATTCTTTTGCACAAAGCGAGTTTTGTAAATCTTTTCACAAGCCTAAGACCTAGCATAGATTGATTAAATTTTAATACCATAGTTCATTAATCAATGACGGTTCTGTCCACCATCCATTGTGATCCCAAGGATGGCTTCCCGCCATTGGGTCGTCATGGTTTTCTGGGTCTACCCCATCTCGCCTCTCGAGAAGTGGGTCCACCAGCATAAAAATCAACATGCAATATCCTATCTCAATCAACTTAAGAATTTAGAGTCTAGCCAAGTGTAATACACGTCCCGGTGCTCAATAACCGCGAGCATGGCTATTCAAATAGATTTGATTTACTCACACTGCAATGGATGTACACTTTACTCGTACTCAGCGACTGCCCAACGCATGAACCTCACCCCAACACATGAGACATGTCACGGCAAAGCATTTCAATAACTTCACATTGGTAGTACCCGCTCCATGAACTTGCATCCTCATGCACTCTAGGCATTACAAGTTTCTAGCAGTGAGAGGAGTTCTAGCGCTCCCGGGGAAGGAAGACTTACACATGCATTAAGTTATAATTAAGTTTAGGTTTACACATGGCGGTCCTACCGGTGGCGACCCCACCGTAGGCCCCCGCCTCTCATACACATCAAGAAGACCACTATGCATGGATACTGCTTTCGCTCGGCTATTTACTCCGCTAGGTCTATACCCATTCGAGAAGTACGGTTGTACGGGGGTCGTTTCATGCTTAGCTTCATGGCTCAGTCCTTAACTGACCAGGGTTGGCACTTGCTTTTACCGGACACCACCCAAGTCCTCCAGCCGCCCCAGTCGAAAACAGTTGTATAGTTTTATTTTTCCTTTCACAAATCATGTCATCAATGTCATGGCAATGTGGCGCTCATGTCTCGACTTGTCGCATCTCAACCACCTTCCCAAAGGTAGTTGCCCGAGCATAAAGCATTTTGATAAATATGATTATGCATGATTCTAAGGTAGCATGACTAAGCATTGTCAAGTATTAACTAAAATACGCGATATTGTGGATGACAAATAGGGATGGATAACGAGCCAGCTCGGCTCGGCTCGGTCTAGCTCGTTAAGATAACGAGCTGGCTCGGCTCGGCTCGTTATCCAAACGAGCTAAAAACCTAGCTCGGCTCGACTCATTCAAAAGCTCGAGCTGGCTCGTTTGGCTCGTGAGCCAATGCATCCAAACACTAACATTCAGAATTTTTGCATGATCCAAACACTGCAGCATACATATCCAGCATAAATCACAGTGCAATTTCACAAACACTGCAGCATCCAAACACTGTAGCATATTATCAGCATAATCACAGTGCAATTTTACAAAACACTGCAGCACCAGCATGCCAGCAGCCCAGCATCCAAAGTTCCAAACATTGCAGCCTGCAGGTCTGCACTTTTCATATGTAGTTAAAATGCAACAAAAGTAAAGTTGTGGTAGCACCACAACTTCTACATAACCGAAACCAACATCTTGACAAGCATCACAGTGCGGCTTTCACACTTGCTGGTTGAGGTGCCTCCTCCATCACAGTGCGGCTGAGCGCCTGAGCCTGAGCGGCGAGCCACAATGCGGCCGGCACAGGTGAAATCAGGGAAGGCCGGAAGGGGATCGAGATCGGCGATGAGGGGCGGCGGCGGATGAGTGGCGGCGGCGGCGATGGGCTTCGGCGGCGGATGATGAGTGGCGGCGGCGATGTGGGCTTCGGCGATGAGGGGCGGCGGCGGCGTGGGCTTCGGCCTTCGGTGATGAGGGGCGGTGGCGGATGAGTTAGGGTTTCGGCGGCGGCGACGATGGGCTTCGGCGGCGGATGAGTGACGGCGGCGGTGTGGGCTTCGACGATGAGGGGCGGCGACGGCGTGGGCTTCGGCCTTCGGCGATGAGGGGCGGTGGCGGATGAGTTAGGGTTTCGGTGGCGGCGACGATGGGCTTCGGCGGCGGATGAGTGACGGCGGCGGTGTGGGCTTCGACGATGAGGGGCGACGGCGGCGCGGGCCACGAGCGGTGGCGGCGGCCGGTGAAGCGTGAGCGGCTGAGCGCGAGCGGTGGCGGTGGCCGAAGAAGCGCGAGGAAAGGAAAGGGAGGACCGGAGGATGGGATCACGGGAGGACCGGAGGAGTGAGGAACTGAGTGGAGTAGTGCACGACAGGACAACGGACGACCTAGGGTTTTGATGTATTGGGCCTCCTTCTAAATAAATGGGCCTACCGGCCTATGGGCTTTGGGGCCTTGAGCTGGTGGCCTGCTGAGGTTGGTTTAGCTCGTTAAGGCTCGTGAGCAGCTCGCGAGCCAGCTCGAGCTGGCTCGTTATCTCTAACGAGCTAAAATGCTAGCTCGGCTCATTAGGAAATTGAAACGAGCTGAGCCGAGCCGAGCCGAGCTTGTCGCGAGTCGAGCGAGCTAACGAGCTACGAGCTTTTCGTCCACCCCTAATGACAAAGACTTGCATGGATAATCAATATCAAAGGCATGACATATAGCAAGGTAGGGCATTCACATCTATTCATATAGCATGCAAGCTTTATTTTAAATCCAAAATAAGTTCGCAATTGGTCAACATGCTCAAGGTTTAGTGATGACTTGCTTTGCTCGTAGTCCCGTGGATCTTGATCCTCGTTCGGAATCGCAACTCCCTCGGGGTCTAGAATTGCGTGCGAAAGAATTGATTTGAATTCAATTAGAATTCAAATAAAATCCAATAAAATCCAATTAAGAAGCGAGCGCGAGCGTCGAATTTCGTTATCGATTCTATTATTTGCGTAATAGTACAATTCCGATTTTAATCCTTTCAGACCTAAAGTATTGGCAACTTGACGATTAAAGTATTTTACCCATTTTAGTTTACGTGATTCCTAAAAAATCCGCTCTGTAATAATTAGCCCACCATTTCCACCACACTTCTATTGTTCACAAAATAAATAAATAAATAAATAAATAAATAACCAATTAAATAAATAACCTCAATCTATTTTCTAGAAATTTTCAAAAATAACCTACGATTAATTCTCCAACTATTATATATATATATATATATTTATATATATTTAAATTTAATTTTCTCCCATTTTCCTAAATTTTCTCTGTCTCTTTTTTTCTTTTCTTTTCTTTCTTCCCCTTTTCTTTTCTTTTCTCTTCTCTCCTCTCTTTTCCTCTCTTCTCTCCTCTCTCTTCTCTCTACCTCTCTCTTTTCTCTCTGCCTCTCTCTTTTCTCTCTATCTTCTTCCCTTCTCTGCGTAGGCGGCGGTGGCACGACAGAAGGAGGAAGGGGGGGCTTACCCGACGGTGGCAAGGCGGCGACGAGCAAGGCGGCAGCGGCAACCGGAGTGGCGACCGGCGCGGGGCTCGGCTGATAGAGGGAAGGAGAAGGGGAAAACGGGGGAGAAAGGGGAGAGGGAGTAAGGGTGGGGCAGGGAAGAAGGGGAGGGGCTCGGGAGGGGTTTTATAGAGGCGGGGAGGGGGGCGGTCGCGGTGGCAGTTGGGACGGCGCGATGCTTGGGGCTTGAGGGCGAGCGATGACGCGACGACAACGTGACGCGGCAGCGGCGGTGACGCCCGCGGGGCGCGAGGCGGCAAGGTGCGGCGCGAGGGCGGCGATGGTGACGGTGCGTGGCGCGCGGCGCAAGGCGGGGATGGCGACGCGCGGCGATGATGCGACGGCGACTGTGACGCGCGCGGGGAGCGAGGCGGCAAGGCGCGACGCGGGGCTCAAGGTGACGACGACGGCGATGGATGGCGACGGCGCGCGGTGCGGCAGCGCGCGGGGCTTAACGCGGTGCGGGGCTCGGCACGGCGGCAACGGCGGCCGAGTGTTTGGCCGGGCTAGACCCGCGTCGAATGCCTGGCGCACAATGAACAGTGCCGCCATGATTTTTTTTATTTTCTAGTGTTTTCTAGCTAAAAATAGATAAAATCATGATTTAAATTTATATCCCTGACTAAATATTTGAATGACATTACCTCGCATTCAAAAGTGAATTTGCCCAACTTTAATAATGCTTAAATATTCAATATTTATTTAAGTCCTTTTTAATAATCCTAATACTTAGTGGTCGTATATATATATATTTATATTATTTGTAATCTCCTATTTAATGGTATGAATTTATCCCGATCCAAAATAAATAGAAAACACGCTTTAGACATCCATGTAGAATATTTTATTTATTACCAATTTTGCCTAAAACTTTATTTTAATTTATATTTTAATTATTTATTTAACCAATTTCCTTTTTAGGGTTTATACCTAATTAATTCTCTTCATACAACGTTTAATTAAACTCCGCAAATAAAGATCCAAATAATAGGGCAATTAAATTCGGCATGATGCAAATTTGATTTAAAAGTTTTTGAAATTATGCGCTTTAGGGTTTCGCTTTCGTCGGTTGAATTTTTTTTTCAGGGTGTTACAAACCTACCCCTCTTAAATAAATCTCGTCCCGAGATTTCTTACCGGTTGTCGAACAGGTGCGGGTATTCGGTCTTTAAGAACTCCTCGCTTTCCCAGGTGGCCTCTTCCTCCGTGTGGTTACTCCATTGTACTTTGTACATACGCTATACCTTTGTCTGGGTCCTTTTCTCAGCCTCACCCAATATTTTTACTGGGTGCTCCGGATATGTGAGGTCACTACTGATGTGGACTTCTCCCAACGGGGCTTGTTCTTCTGGTACCCTCAGACACTTCTTCAGTTGTGACACATGGAAGACCGGATGTACATTGGAGATGTTCTTTGGTAGCTGTAACTGATAGGCAACTTCTCCTCGTCTGGTAATTATTTGAAAGGGTCCCACATATCTTGGTGCAAGCTTTCCTTTAACCTTAAACCTTTTGGTACCCCTCAGCGGAGAGACCTTCAGATATACGTAATCTCCTACATTAAATTCCAAATCTCTTCTCCGGGTGTCTGCATAGCTCTTTTGTCGAGATTGTGCCACCTTCAGATGGTCACGAATCAGACGAACCTTTTCTTTAGCTTCATTGATTATATCGGGTCCAAATATGGCTCGTTCACCGGTCTTAGACCACATCAATGGAGTACGACATTGTCGACCAAATAAGGCCTCATTCAGTGACATCTTCAGACTAGCTTGGTAACTGTTGTTATAGGAAAACTCGGTGTAAGGTAGGCATTTCTCCCAATCCTTAGTGAAATCCAATGCACACGCTCTAAGCATGTCTTCCAGAACTTGATTTGTCCTCTCTGTTTGGCCATCGGTTTGTGGGTGGTATGCTGTGCTAAAAGCGAGGCAACTTTCGAGTGCCTCATGTACTTTACCCTAGAAATGTGAGGTAAACTGCGTTCCACGATCGGATATAATCCTCTTAGGTACGCCATGGAGGCATACAATCCTAGACATGTATAGCTCGGCTAATTTGGCACCACTGTAATTGGTTTTGATAGGAATGAACCTTGCAGTCTTGGTGAGTCGGTCCACGATCACCCAGATGGAATCATACCCAGCTGCGGTCTTGGGTAATCCAACGATAAAATCCATGCCTATCTCATCTCATTTCCACTCTGGAATCTTAAGGGGTTGCAGCAAGCCTGCTGGTCGTTGATGCTCGGCTTTTACCTTCTGACATACGTCGCAAAGTGCTACGTATTCGGCTACATCCCGCTTCATGTTGGGCCACCAATATTCCTCCTTTAAGTCTTGGTACATCTTCGTGCCCCCAGGGTGTAGTGAATAGGCAGACTCATGAGCTTCCTTAAGAATTAATCCTCTTAGACCGCCTTGTTCCGGTACACAAATCCACTTTTTATACCATAACATTCCTTTCTCGTTGATCGAGAATTCTTTTGCACGTCCTGTGGCCATGCACTCCTTTAATTCTCGAATCTCTTCATTATCTTTCTGAGCCTCCTCTATCTGCGTTCTCAAAAGAGGCCGAATCTCTAGGGTGTTCATTTCGCCACGAGGGACTAAATGCAGGTTAAATCGGGCCATCTCATCCTACAGCTCAGTGGCTATATCTTCAAATCTCAAATGGTTACAATGGCTTTTGCGACTCAGTGCGTCAGCCACGACATTTGCCTTTCTGGGGTGATAATGGATCTCCAGATTGTAATCCTTAATCAATTTCAACCATCGCCTTTGTCTTAGGTTGAGATCGGGCTGAGTGAAGATATACTTCAGGCTCTTGTGGTCGGTGTAGATGTCGTAGTGATTCCCAATCAGATAATGTCTCCATATCTTTAATACATGGACTACTGCTGCCAACTCAAGGTCATGGGTAGGGTAGTTTTCCTCATGAGGTCACAGCTGTCGTGAGGCATATGCCACAACTTTTCCTTCTTGCATTAATATACCTCCCAGTCTTTGCCTTGACGCATCACAATATAATACAAAGTCTTTTCGGTTATCGGGCAGAACTAGAATAGGTGCAGAGGTCAGTTTTTCCATGAGCTGCTCAAAACTTTCCTGACACTGATCTGACCATGCGAATTCTTTTTCCTTCTTTAGCAGCTGAGTCATGGGTCTGGCTATTTTAGAGAATCCTTCAATAAACCTCCGGTAGTATCCAGCTAATCCCAGAAAACTCCGGATTTCAGTTACCAACATGGGCGCTTTCCATTCCGTAACGGCCTCGACCTTAGCGGGGTCCACTGCTGTCACAGCTTTAGATTCATTAAATAAATTGCTTAAAAGAAATTGTCTAATTAACCTAGAGCAAAACCCTAATTTACAAAAAATATTTAAATAAGTGAAAATGGCATGGTGGGATTTTTCTTGAGTGCCCAATGTTAAAATACATTAACAGGATTTTTAGTGGAATTTTCACAGCCCTAGAAATAATTTTAATCAATTAAAAACCCTCACCACAATAATTAAATCCCTGGAAAATCTCCTTTTCTTTTTCCATTTTCTTCGGGCCGTCGGCCCACCTCTCCTCTCTTGGCGCGCCCGCGCGCGCCTCCCACTCCTCGGGCCAGCCCAAGGCCGCGGCCCGTGTCGCTCAAGTCCGTTTTGCCTTCCTCTCCCTCCCGGGCCGCCGACAGGTGGGGCCCACCTGTCGGGCCTTTCCCTCCCCAGCCGGCCGCCCGTGCCCGTACCGCCCGTGCCGCTCGCACCCCCGCAATCGCCGCCACCCACCTCCCCGCGTAGCCCGCGCCACCCATATCCACTTTCCCCACTCTACGCCGCCCGTGCCGTACCGTGGAGCGCGGGATTCACAACCAAATCCTGGCTCCCTTTCCTCTCCACTCCCCAACTCCGGCGAGAAATATGGACGCCACCGGCCACCCCTAGCTTCCCGGCTCCCTATAAAACCCCTCCCCGCTCTCCCCTCTCTTTTTCCCCATTCACCGTCCACTTCCGTGCCCTCTAGTGCCGCCGCCGCCGTCGTCTTCTTCGGCTCCGGTGAGCTTCTCTCTCTTTCTCTCTCTCTCCCTCCTCTCTATCCCGCTCGGCCACCGCTCGCCCAGCCGCTTCCTGACCGCCGCCCGTGCATGCCCGCGCCGCCGCGCCGCAGCGTCCTGTACCGGCCATCGCCCGCGCTGCCTTGTGCCGGCCGCCGCCGCGCCTTGGCCGACATGTGGCCACCGCGTGGCCGCCGCGTCGGTGCCACGGCGTGCCGCCACGTGGTGCGCCCGCCCGCCGGTCCCATGGGCTTGGTTCACCGTGGACCGGAGCCCCGTGCCACCGACAGGTGGGGCCCACCTGTTGGCGCCGCCGCCCCTCCTCGGCTGACGTCAGCCCTAGGGATTATTGCGCAATAAATCAAATAAGGACTTTTCTGTTTATAGTAAAAACACAGTTAATCTTCTAAAATTCATGATTAATTCATCCGTACTCCGTTTGAGTCCATTCAAGTTGCAAAAAATTCATAAAAACGCTGAAAATCCATTAAAAAAGGTTTTGTTCTATGTTTCAGTAGACTTATAGCCTGTTTGCTTGTGTGTTCTGTTTTTCGTTTAGATTCCGGTAATTCGGACACTCCTGTGTACTTCGAGGTTGTTGTAGTGGTTGATCCATCACAAGAGCAAGGCAAGTCATGCTTATCATTTGAACATATTGTAGCTAAATTGCGAATGTCTTATTTTTATCCAAATATTGCATTGGTTTATAATGTCATTTATGGGCTTAATTACCTATTGTACTTAGCCTTGTGTTTCAAATATCCTGTTCCTTTGGTAGCTGGGGAAATAATTTGTGTAGTTGCTAGTTTAGGAAATGCTTAGCCCTGCTTAGATCAAGTAGCACACCAAAAGGGGTCTTTTCACCTAATTACTTAGCATAGTCCCTTTTAATGATGTTTCCATTTAAGTGACACCATGATACTAATTAAACTAAAACATGACAAATGGTGGGTCGTGGGTGTATGGTTTTGCTAGTCGCACCCATGGCGATTAAGGACCGGTTCACGGGAAACCCTGGAAGGATTACCGTACTTTCCACAAGCCAGTATGGGCAACGGCTGGGCTTGTAGTGTGGCTTTTCCTAGGCGACACATCCAGGTAAGGGTGGGCGTGATGGAGTTGGGTCGGCGGGGGTTTACTCGTTGATCGGCTTTCGGATTCACCTAAGCACGAGAGGGGGCTGCCTGCCTTGGTTTAAAGATGGGGGCGAAACCTATGGTGTGGTGCGCTTGGTTAGGGAGGGTTGTGCGAAGGGTCCTGTCACAGTCCCTTTCCGGTGTACCATGGTGGTATGCCGGCGCATAGTAATATGTCGTGGGGTGTGTCTTGTGAGTACAGTTGTACACCTCTGATCAGAGTAAAACTATTCGAATAGCCGTGCCCTCGGTTATGGGTGATCAACCAGATTCACCGTGATTAGTTATACTTTTAATAGCCTGACTTAATGGAACTGGTGTAGTTCAGGTGGTGGGTTGGGCCTGTCGCAACGTGTTGTAGCGTTGGGTAGAGATGATTTAACTTTGCTTAAATAACTCAACTGCTTTACTGCATTGAACTATTGTTTTTAAATGCGTATTCATGCAAACAAACCCCTCCAGCCTTCTTTGCTTTTACTTGCATCATTTCTTTCCCTTTCCGATACAGTGGGTAGTACTCAGCCTTGCCCTATCTTTTCCCACACCAGAGTTGGAGTATGTTTTCGATGGAGGCTATTAAGAGGAGTAGGCTTGTGGTTGCCGTCGAGGATGCCCGTGGAATGGTGCTGCCACGCTGCGAGCGTCTAGTTATCTAGAATAGCTTGTTTATCTCTTTCCGCTGCATTTATGTAAGATATTTTCATGGTGTTTGTAAGATGTGGATCTGTATGTCAACTTTGTTGTTTGTGTACCCTGGCCGGTCCTGAACAGGGATTGAATGCACATTCTGCTTGGAATTTGGGTTAGCGAATCTCTGGGCGTGACAACTGCTACTCCTCCAACTGAGATTACATGGCCGAGAAAGGCAACTTCCTTTAACCAGAACTCACATTTGCTAAACTTCACATAAAGCTGATGCTCCCGAAGCTTTTCTAGCACTAGGCGCAAATGTTCCACATGCTCTTCCTCATCTTTAGAGTAGACAAGAATATCATTGATGAATGCTACCACAAACTTGTCCAAGTACTCCATGAACACTTTGTTCATGAGGTTCATAAAATATGCTCGTGCGTTGGTCAATCCAAAGGACATTACCGTGAACTCATATAATTCATAGCGCGTCGAGAACGTGGTTTTAGGAATATCTCTGGTCCTAATCTTCAATTGATGGTACCCAGACCTGAGGTCAATCTTAGAGAATACCCTAGCTCCTTTGAGTTGATCGAAAAGATCATCGATCCGAGGTAGTGGATACTTATTCTTGATGGTCACCTCGTTCAACGAGCGATAATCCACACACATTCTCATACTGCCATCCTTCTTCTTAACAGACAGTACTGGGGCTCCCCAAGGTGATGAACTCTACATCTCGGTCCGGTGGCATCTCAGGTAGTTCTTCTGGAAATACATCGGGGTAGTCCTGAACTACGGGCATTCCATTCATAGGAAGCATGGTAAATATGCCTCCAGCGTGCTCAAACAACTTAGGGTCCTGATCCATGGTTGCCCTCATTACCGATCCCCAGGGTATGGTTAAGGTAACTTCTCTACGGCCACAATCAATGACTCCTTTGTTCTTTGCTAACCAATCCATGCCCAATATGACATCAAGGGTTTGGGGTATCAAGACCATGAGGTTTGAGGGAAACACCATATCCCTAAGATGGATAGGCACATCGATACAAGCGTGGCTTACTGTTATCTCACCCCCAGGTGAGTATACTAGCATTGGTTTCCGTAGTCCTACCAGGGTTAAATTGTGTTGTTGACTTGCTTTCAATGATATGAATGAATGCGATGCACCCAAATCGAAGAGAACTTTAACTGGGGTAGAATTGATAGAGAACATACCCATCAGTACGCCCTGGTCTTCTTGGGCCTCTTTAGCTCGCATGTGGTTCACTTGTCCGCGTCCAAATCCGGTAGCGGTCCTGTTGGTCTGCGGCGTCCTAAATAAATCTCGTCCAGCTGTAGGGGTAGTAGTCCCGTGGATAGCCGTTGCATTGGCTCCAGTACGGACAAGAGTTTTGAGTGGACGCGGGCAGTTGTTGGCGAAGTGTCCGTGTTCTCCGCAGTTGAAGCAGTTCCCATTCTTCTTTATTCCAGGAGTGGCCTGGGTGGGCGTGGGTGTATGGGTCTGGGTCACGGCCGGCCTATTGAAGTTGCCTGGTACGGCGGGACGGTTGGTCATCACAACTGCGGGCTTCCATCCCGACGAAGTAGCTCCCTTGGGTCGCTGGGACACCACTTGAGGTGGACGGTTCATGGCAATCCTCCTCTTGCGATTGTGCTCCACAATCTTTTGGTCATTCTCCAACCTAACGACCTTGTTTATCAGACTTTGAAAGTTATCATGATCCTGTCCAATCATAGGTCCACGCAACTCGTCATTCAATCCCTCGATGAATTTGTCGATCTTTTCTTCTTCATCAGCAAGGTCCCCGGTTGCGTAACGGGCCAGTTGGGTGAACCGGTTCAAGTATTCCTGCATCGTTGTATTCCCCTGGCGCAGCCTTCTGAACTCATTCTTCTTCATGCGCATCACAGCTGCAGGCACGAAGTTATCACGGAAGGCTGTGGTGAACTCTTCCCAGGTACGTTCTCCAGCATCCTCTTCCTGAGCTTCCTTGTACGTATCCCACCAGTCACCTGTTGGTCCTTCCAGTTGGTTTGCCGCGAAGATCACTTTTTCAGCTTCGCGCACCCGAACAAGGGTCAGCTTTTTCTCGACGATGCGTAGCCAATCTTCGGTATCCATAGGCTCATCTGCTGTAGCAAAGGTGGGTGGCTTCGTCCTCATGAATTCTCCGAAGCTTGAGCCACCTCGACCTCCTTGGTTATTGACAATGGCCTGCAGGAGTTGGGTTTGTGCAGCCATAACTCCGGCCAGGGTGGTTAGGTCGGGTTCTGGGGGTTCCTCATTGTTAGTTGATGCCCGATGTCGGCTGGCCATCTGTGTGGAACACTTGGGTAAGCACCCCAATACCTAACTAGCCTTATGGTTTTATCCCGTTTATGGGATTTGGTCTGATGTGAACTTTGTATGGTAAGCATGGTGGAATAAACTCATTCTCAACACAACAATAATAATATCATAAAAAACATCACAGAGTTCACAAATAGTACATAAATCCAGATGCAATCGACTGCACATGTACGTAGTCCAAAATAGACTACAATCCAAAAGCTAACATCGGACTAATGTCATCCTACTCGTCAACTACATAAGGGGGGGGGTGTGTGTGTCTCGCTATCCAAAGCCATCCAAGGCGAGATCGAAGCCGTAGTAGACCTCCTGTCTAGTCGTCCAGCCATCCGCAGGAACCTGGTGCGGGAAGTGGGTAGTTACTGGCGGGTGCAAATCTGAGTCCCCACGGCTCCGAAGTAGTAGTCTCCGGGTCTGGCTTGGGCTTCTTGCCCGGGGGTCGTGTACGCTTGCGGGCAGTGCTGAGGGTGCGAGGACCTCCGGCGAAGGTGATGCGGTAGGTAGTAGCCTCGTCCTCCGAAGGGTCGGTGATGTCCGGCTCTATCTCCTCTGGCTCGGTCTCATCCTCTGCCCCAGAGTCGACCGGAATCGGGGTTTCCACACTGGAACCTGGCTGAGGTGAAGGAACAGGGATCGGCGGAGTGGGTACAGTCTCTGTAGCCGTCGGCTGTGGCGCAACAGGATCCACCAGGTAGGGTCCCAACTTGGTGCCTAGCATATCAACCTCCCTTAGTAGGGCGTGGAACGCTGGCGGGTACGACGGAGTGAGGAAGAAGTAGCAGTCGCGCACTGCTACTATGGAAGTGGAAGCATCGGCAGTAGTGACCGAAGTGGCACGAAGCTGCTCCTCATGCTGGCTGACCTACTGCTGACTCTCTCTCAGCTGCTCCTCAAGGGTGTCCATCATCCCACGGCGGTTGTTGTACTGATCTGAGAGCTGTTGGAACTGCTTGCCGTGGACCTGAAGCTGAGCCTTCAACGAGTCTACCTCGCTACCCCAAGCCTGATGCTCCTCCTCAAGCTGTAACTGGTGCACGGTGAGGTCGGTGACCTCAGTCTCCAACTCGTAACCATAGGGTTGTAGCAGCAAGGGGTGTCCTGAACTGTGCAGACAGAGTTACCCTCCTCCCGGTACGGGTGGTGAGAAAACTCGGTACCTGCCAACTCTGCTCGGTGTACGGAGCTGAGTCGAAGGAACGTCTCCCGAGCGACGTCCTGCATCGCGGCTTCAGATGAGTCACGACGGTAGCATGTCCTGAAACAAAAGTCTGGCTCTGAAGCGACGCGTGACTCTACCACTGCGCGAGCCTCCCATCCAACTCCGAACCTCTTCACTCGGTAAATGGGAAACCTCGGGTATCTTAGACATCTCATCATATGGTGTAGCTGTAAGACATATCCATCTGCACGAGGAACCTCAATCTCCCAAGATGTGAATGGACCAGAATCTATCATCTGTTTTTTAGGACAAAACCAAAATTAGGTAAAAGCAAAACTCATTTTATAGAGAAGGTAGGCAAGAGTAAGGTGAGAAACATATTTGGTTTTATAAACATAGTGTTTTTATTTTAAAATATTTCTAACTGGGAATTTTTCCCTTGGCCAACTACAATGGGGTAGGTGTTAACAGCAGATTTTCTTAATTGGCCCGGAGAAGGGAGAAGAAACCGACGCGGAGAGAAGGGCTGGACTGGAGTCAGACCAGGTTTCGTATCGGACTGGGAGAGGCGTTACCAGGAAGAGCGTATCGGCCGATACGGATTCAATATGGTCATCGGCCGATAGAGGCTGGAAATTGACAGAGTCAGTGTGGGCTTGGTCTGGGCTCGAGATAAACTTCAAGGTGGTTGCCAAATAGAGATAAGGCTCGGTTTTAGGCAATTGTATCTTGTAAATCAAGTAGGTTTAGATCTAATTTTTGGCAAGAGTCTGCCGCAAAGACTTGTTTGTTAATTAGAGATAAGATCGTGTCCTACACGGACCGTGTTGTAATTTCGGGTATAAATATCCCGGTAGTTTGTACATAGAATCTCTCTCTCAATCAATCACACAATCAACCAAGTTTAATCTATCTTCGGCGCATCGCCAACCCTCGCAAGAGGTTAACTACCGACGAGTTCTTGCTTTCCCAGAGCAGAGGTAAGAACTCGTACCCGATGATCTACATCGTCGGGGCTAGCGTGTCGCTTTAGGCACGTTAAGCCCTGGCGATGTGATCGTCGTTTATCGTGTGTTAGCTAATCTTGATGCGGTTTCCTAATTCTATCTCGCCGGCGGCTAACTCGTTTTAGGGTTTATTGCCGACGATGATCGAATTAGCTTGCTCGTCTAGATTATCTAAGGCATCTATCATCCCCAAAAGCGATCGACGACTTGATTTTCTTTGTGTTAACTCTCGATCTACACTCTGAGTTGCTATCGACCTTAGTCGTGTTTCGAGGTTTAACCCAAAGCCTGTTTTCCAATCGTAATTAAGGATAGCACCGAGGTTACAGCCGGTCTTATCTAATGCATGTGATCGGCTATGTTGTTGCATGTGTTTGCCACTTATGCAGGCGGATTGGTGAATATAAGCATATCGGTTATAGGGTATTCTTAGGATTTCTCTGTGATTGGTATATTTATATTGGCCGATTGGCTTGTATAAGTTCGCACTAGAGTATTAGCTAGTGTATTTATCTTTATGCAACCCTCATCGGCCGATTCCAGTAATTTGCTATAAACGTATTAACATGGGCCGATGGGATTAGATCTGTTTCATCAGTTACATCATATTATTACTTCAAGTAAGCCGATATAGCTTTGCCCTATCGGCTAGGCCTCCATGATGCAGCATCGGCCTATCGGCCGATCGGCCATCGTTTCTCACATGGTTTATTTGTTTATTCTTGTTGATTGCAGATCAAATCAACTGGCACGCCCTGCACGCACCTAGGCAAGCCATTGGACCTGCACTGGAGCTAAGCAGATCTCCCAGGCCGCCGTGGAAACGTGGAACCCGTTTTGTTGCGAGGCGGGTCTAAATTCTACGCCAACAGTATGGCGCCATTTGGTCTTTTCCTACAGTCATATGGCTCTGATACCAACTTTTGTCGACCCCTGTTTTTCGAAACAGGAACCATTCGTGTAACTATACCATTTCCCTGGATCAAGTAGTCTGGTACACATGAATTCATAGTTGAAATACGAAATGTGCATACACAAGCGTCTAGCGTGAATTATTACAGCAATAGGCCCGAAGGCATAATCTTAGAACAAGGGACCAAACGATTCGGAATATACCCAAAAGCAGAAATAGATAAGGCAGCGGATTAGAGGCGGCGGCAGCGCCATTGCCACAGGCAACGACCGTAATTAAGACCTACTGAGTGCCATTGCCCCATGTTGAATCCTTGTTTTCCTTGGAGAAAATAAATAATAATTGCACATTAAATCGATTTTAATTCCAGAAATTCATTGAAATGACTCAAAACTTCTAAAATTCATAACTAATTCATACGAAGTCCAAATTGAGTCATTCAACTTGCAACATCTAAAATTGAGCTTTACATGTTTGTTTACTTTTCATGTAGTGTTTGCTTGGTTTTTATTAGGGTTTTTTCTCGTTTTGCATGTTAAACCATAGAATCCGCTATTTCGGAAGATCGTGATTGCGAGAAAAAGAGTTCGGAAGATTAATCGAAGAAGCAAGGAAAGTCACGTATTCCTCTTTGAGCATGTTGAACCTAATTTATAAAATATTTTATTGTTCACAAATAAATTGCATGTTTTGCTAATTACATGGGATTATGAAACTACCTACCTACTTGCTTGTGCCATGTTTACTTGATATCCATTCGTTGATAACCTGGGTAATAATTTGACTAGCTTGTGTCCCTTATGTGACCTAGCTAGAGTTATGATATGCTGTCAACCCCTATTTTTCGAAACAGGAACCATTCGTGTAAGTGTACTATTTCCCTGGATCAAGTAGTCTGGTACACATGAATTCATAGTTGAAATACCAAGTGCGCATGATTCTAAGGTAGCAGGACTAAGTATTGTCAAGTATTGACTAAAATACACAATATTGTGGATGACAAAGACTTGCATGGATAATCAATATCAAAGGCATGACATATAGCAAGGTAGGGCATTCACATCTATTCATATAGCATGCAAGCTTTATTTTAAATCCAAAATAAGTTCGTAGTTGGTTCAACATGCTCAAGGTTTAGTGATGACTTGCCTTGCTCGTAGTCTTGCGGCTCTTGATCCTCGTTCGGAATCGCAACTCCCTCGGGGTCTAGAATTGCATGCGAAAGAATTGATTTGAATTCAATTAGAATTCAAATAAAATCCAATTAAGAAGTGAGCGCGAGCATCGAATTTCGTTATCGATTCTATTATTTGTGAAATAGTACAATTCCAATTTTAATCCTTTCAGACCTAAAGTATTGGCGACTTGACGATTAAAGTATTTTACCCATTTTAGTTTACACGATTCCTAATAAATCCGCTCTGTAATAATTAGCCCACAATTTTCAACACACTTCTATCGTTCACAAAATAAATAAATAAATAAATAAATAAATAAATAAGTGGCGACCGGCACGGGGCTCAGCAGAGAGAGGGAAGGAGAAGGGGAAAATGGGGGAGAAAGGGGAGAGGGAGTGAGGGTGGGGCGGGGAAGAAGGGGAGGGGCTCGGGAGGGGTTTTATAGGGGCGGGGAGGGGCGGCCGGCGGTGGCGGATGGGACGGCGCGACGCTCCGGGCTCGAGGCGAGCGGCGATGCGACGGTGACATGACGCGGCAGCAGCGGTGACGCACGTGGGGCGCAAGGAGGCAAGGCGCGGCGCGCGCGGCGCAAGGCGGGGATGGCGACGCGCAGCGACGATGCCACGGTGATGGTGACGCGCGCGAGGAACGAGGCGGCAAAGGCGCGGTGCAGGTCTTGAGGTGACGGCGATGGCGATGGATGGCGACGACGCGTGGGTCTTGAGGCGGGGCTCGGCGTGGCGGCAGCGTCGGCCGGGCTAGACCCGCATTGAGCGCCTGGCGCGCAATGAACAGTGCTGCTAGGATTTTTTTATTTTCTAGTGTTTTCTAGCTAAAAATAGATAAAATCGCGATTTAAATTTATATCCCCGACTAAATATTTGAATGACATTACTTCACATTCAAAAGTGAATTTGCCCAAGTTTAATAATGCTTAAATATTCAATACTTAGTGGTCGTGTATATATATTTATATTATTTGTAATCTCCTATTTAATGGTATGAATTTATCCCGATCCAAAATAAATAGAAAACACACTTAAGACATCCATGTAAAATATTTTATTTATTACCAATTTTGCCGAAAACTTTATTTCAATTTATATTTTAATTATTTATTTAGCCAATTTCCTTTTTAGGGTTTATACCTAATTGATTTCCTTCATACAATGTTTAATTAGACTCCGCAAATAAAGATCCAAATAAAAGGGCAATTAAATTCGGCATGATGCAAATTTGATTTAAAAGTTTTTGAAATTACGTGCTTTAGGGTTTCGCTTTCGTCGGTCAAATTTTTTTTCAGGGTGTTACATATGCTTAGCCATGCTTAATTTCCACTAGTTCAGCTAATGAGATATAATCACACTAGTTTACATCTAGTATCCTAATGAGTTGCGAGCTTGAGACATCTGGCCATGCTTTATTGGTTGTAATTGTCCAACTAAAATATGGTTTAATGGTGGGCTATGGGCATGGTTTTGATTGTCGCACCCATGACAACTACGGACTGGTCCACGGGAAATCCTTGAAAGACTTACTGTGCTTACCACAAACGTGGGCAACTGCTCGACTTGTAGTATAGCTTTTCCTTTTCTGATACACCCAGGCGAGGATGGGCGTGATGGAGTTGGGTCAGCCTGGGCTTACGGGTTGATCGACTGCGGATTCACAGCAGCACGAGGGGGGACTGCCCACCTTGATTTAGAGGTGGGAGTGAAACCTACAGCACGGTGTGCTTGATTAGGGAGAGTTATGCGAAGGGTCTTGTCACAATCACTCGCATGGTGACGTGTCAGGCGTGGCATGGTGACATACGATAGATTGTGTCTTGTGGGTATAGTTGTGCGCCTTTGCCCATAGTTTTACTATTTGAATAGTCGTGCCCGCGATTATGGGTGATCGACCAGCTTCGTCATGATTAGTCCCACTCTATTAATTAACTTGACTTAATGGATTGGTGTAGTTCAAGTGGTTTGGTTGGGCCTGTTCAACATGGTATAGAGTTGTTCAGTAAAGATTTAATCTTGCCTTAATTAATCTATTTTAAACTATAAATGTTTACAACTGCCTTTACGCAAATAGCCACAAACCCTCCTTTGCTTCCCCTTACATGTCTGCATCATTGGTGTGGCTTGCTGAGTACAGTGGTTATACTCAACCTTGCTATTATTTCCCCTTTTTAAAAGTATAGTGCAAGCAACCTTCTTCATTCGCACAACACGAAGTTCCGCAAACACATCATTGGTTGACTGAGCATTCAAGAACTCATCATTTGCATCAATATCCTGAGCATCATTGCGTTGCCCCTATAAAGGAAATACAAACGGTATCATCACCTTGAAACAAGTATAGGCAGTTTAGCACAACGAATTTGCAAGTGATCATTTAACATTACCAAAACATCATGTTCTTCAAGAACAGGAGCACTTCTAAGTAGACAGAACATAAACAAAATGTGGGACATTCTACAAAAATTAACAGTGATGACTAAGCTCCTAAGTTTCTCAAACAAGAAAGGTAGTTGCTCCACCACATCAACTTCAGTTGACTGAAACAGGAAAAAGAAACGGTGTTAGACAATACATGTGAAATCAAAATGAACAAAAGGTTTGCACAAAAAGAAATGTTGCAGTGATATTGTTCAGTTCCTACAATGATGTTGCATATTTTCCTTTTGCAATTGCTAATTTTACTGTGAACTTTACTGATGGAAAACATGGTGGGAACAAGAAGTTGGAATATTCTAGCATGACAATTGCTCTGACTAAAATGAAATGTGATCCGAAAATTGTCTCTTCTATGAATAAAAACATCCTCTTTCTTTTTTCTTTTCCTCTGTTGCAATTAGCAATTTAGCAGTAAACAACTACATAGACATATTCTATTATTCTATGGTATAAATCCCCGGTCACTTAAGTAAACACAGTCGGTTAGAGAGACTAATCTAAAATGGACGCCGGCCCTGAAAAAGAGTAGAATACTTACCTGCATGAAACTGCACACGAACTCTAGCTTGGTCACTTGAGCCATCCCCGTCAAGAACTTGGCGTAATTGGTGCCGCACAGAATCCCTTCCTCAAGTCGTGGAAGGTCCTCCACTCGGCCACCATAAGGAAACGGAGCAACCATTATAATGTTAGCGACAGCCAGGACTTCGATCAAACACCTTGCGTGCTAACTGTTCATGTCTGGCACAGCAAATTGCAGCAACAGCAAACAACAACAGATGCAAGTTTCAGAACAGAACAGAGAAGGAAAAGTTTCAGAACTTTGAGTGAGATCAATCAAACGTGAGGCAAATTTCTGGTGGTTCTTGATTCAATTGAAGTAAAAACTTGCAAGTACAAAACTGAGCTAAAACACCTATTTATACTCAACACGAAAACAAAGGAATCCAAGGTTCTATTCCACGATCCGTTTTTCCTGTGAGTTGTTACAGTCTCGCGCACGCGCTCAACGCCACTCCCTGCAGCTCGCCGTTATCCTCGTGCACGCATAACAAACACAAACGGATTTATTCCTCCCAGCCGTTGCAACCGCAAATGACCGGTTCATACTGAGCCTCAACAGAGATAACAGCAACAATCTCCCCCTTAACTCTGTTGTGGCTCAAGATAGCGGACACCCAGTAGATGCCGCGCCGTCGCCAGCTTTGCCGCCGGCAATCCTTTGGTCAGTGCATCCGCCCGCTGCTCCTCAGTCCGGACGAAAGACACAGTTATCTTCCCTTCTTCAACACACTCTCGAATAAAATGATACCGAGTATCTATGTGCTTACTTCTGCCGTGGAATACTGGATTTTTCATCAGCGCGATTGCGGATTTGTTGTCGACAAAGAGCTTGACCGCCATTTTTGTCAACAAACCGGCCAATTCACTGAGCAAATCTCTCAACCAGAGTCCCTGACACGCCGCAGTCGTGGCAGCCATGAACTCAGCTTCACATGACGACAATGCCACTGTCCTCTGCTTCTGGGAGCACCACGAAATCAAACTCTGGTTAAGAAAGAATGCCATTCCACCGGTGCTTCGCCGATCATCAACATCACCAGCTAAGTCGCTGTCAGAGAACCCGGTGATCACTAACTCCCCATTACCAGGAGGATACACAAGACCATAATGAACTGTTCCTTTCAGATATCTCATAATTTGCTTCACTGCCTTGAAGTGCAACATGGTAGGCCTCTCCATGAATCGGCTCGCTACTCCAACAGCGTAAGACAAATCTGGTCTTGTGTGAAGTAAGTACCGGAGACAACCGATAATTCGCCGATACTCAGTTGCATCTACCAATTGACCACCTGTATCTTTGTTCAGCTGTGATCTTGGATCAATTGGAACTGAGACTGGATTGCAATCTAGCATCCCGAATTGTGACAGTAACTTCTTGCCATATGCAGATTGTTTCAGTGTGATACCACCTTCACTTTGATCAACTTCTATCCCGAGATAATATGTGAGTAAACTGAGGTCACTCATCTCAAACTCCCCCATCATCTGTTCTTTGAACAGCTTCAACTCAGCGGGATTTTCTCCGGTCACAATGAGATCATCGACATAAACGCCTACGATTACACCATCACTGCCTCTTCCTCGGGTGTACACTGCCTGTTCCTGTGTGCACCGAT
Source organism: Oryza officinalis (assembly GCA_008326285.1). Lineage (NCBI taxonomy): Eukaryota > Viridiplantae > Streptophyta > Magnoliopsida > Poales > Poaceae > Oryza > Oryza officinalis. Next base: position 30,713,660 of record BDMV01000008.1, read on the forward strand.
CAAATCCCAATTCTTTCAGGCATTTGTCGAGGCGCGTGTTCCACGCTCGCGGGGCTTGGCGTAACCCATACAGAGCCTTGCTCAATCTGAGCACCAGATGTTCCTCCCCTTTCTTCACAAAACCTTCCGGCTGAGCTACATATACTTCTTCTTCGAGATCACCATTAAGGAATGCTGACTTGACGTCGAGGTGATGTACTTCCCACTGCCGATCAGCTGCGATAGCAAGAATGACACGTACTGTGTCGAGCCGCGCCACCGGCGCGAACACTTCATCGAAATCCACCCCTTGACGCTGAACATATCCCTTTGCCACCAATCGTGCTTTGTGTTTGATTACCTCACCAGCAGTGTTCCTTTTCAATTTGCATACCCACTTTAGCCCAATTGCACGGTGTCCTGCTGGTAACGTCGAGAGAGTCCAAGTTGAGTTCTTCTCAATTGCCTGCATCTCCTGTGCCATGGCATTCTCCCATGCCGGCTGGCCAGCTGCCTCGCGATAGCTTGATGGCTCCTCCATCTCTGCAAGCAACGCGTTCACATCATGTTCATCCTCAACCAGATCCACACGGGGTGCCTCCCGCATGATATCTTCAAGGCTCCTGAAACGGACGGGACCCTCATCGCTTCCAGGGTCGCTGACGGAACCTGGTGACGCCGCTGGCTCAGCAGAGCCGGTACCAAAAGTTGGTGAAGGCTGAGGCGACGATGGCAGCGTTGGTGATGCTCTTTCCGGGCTTGCCAGGGAAGAAGGCGGCATTTCTCCCTGATCGTGATGCCCGCCAGGGGATGGCGTCGCATATCGCGGCACCGAGCTCACCGGTGCTCCTACCGGTTGTGGATCAGCTCCATCATCCTCCACCGTGAACTCAGTGGAATTTCGCTCCCCTGCAACTTCACTCCAGTTGTTCCAAGGTATATTTTCTTCGAAAACGACATCACGACTTACATGGATTCGCCCGCGACGCGGGTCGAACAGACGATGCGCCTTGCTCCCTTCTTCCACGCCGAGATACACAAACGGCGCACTCCGGTCGTCAAGCTTCTTCGGGTTGGGGGTTGTGATCTTGGCGTGTGCTGTGCAACCGAACACCCGTAGGTGTCCCAGCTGTGGCTTACGCCCCGTCCATGCCTCGTACGGGGTTCGATCACCCATCGTCTTCGTTGGCAGTCGGTTGAGAAGATACACCGCGTGGCGCACTGCCTCCCCCCAGAGTCTGCCCGGCACGTTCATCCCCTTTAACAGAGATCGTGCCATAGCCATTACCGAACGATTTCGGCGTTCCACCACCCCGTTCTGTTGCGGTGAGTATGGCGCCGTCAAGTGTCGCTGAATCCCCGCCTGCTCGCACAGCTGTGCGAACTCACCCGACAGGAATTCGCCACCGCGATCTGATCTTAGCGTCTTGATGCGCCGCCCGGCCGTGTTCTCGGCCAGTGGCTTGAACTTGGTGAAGACATCCAGCGCCTGGTCCTTTGATTTGATCACGAACACCCACATCCATCGTGTGAAATCATCAACAATCAAAGCAAAATAACGATTACCAGCCATGGTTGACGGAGTGATCGGCCCACACAAATCAATGTGGAGTAATTCAAGCGGTTCCTCTGCTCTGTAGTTTGCCACCGTGGGGAACGGCTGCCGGATCTGCTTTGCAACAAGGCATGCTTGACAGAGCTTGTTAGGGTGCTTGATTGTGGGCACGCCGCCTGCCATCCCCTTGTCCGCCAGCATCTTCAACGACTGGAAATTGGCATGCCCGAGCCGTGCATGCCAGAGCCACGCCGGTTCCTCCATATTTGCCAACAGACACACTGCATTGGCTAGCTTGAGCTCGATGCGGTACAAACGATTTGGGGTGCGCCTCACCCGCATAACCAGCCGCAGAGGATATTTGTCGAACACCTCGAGCACATCCTCGTCCATCACAACTCGATGCCCCGTCTCGATGAGTTGGCCCAAGCTCACCATGTTGCAGCACAGACTAGGAATGTAGTAGACGTCCTGCAACAGCCATTGGTCCCCATTTTTGCAGCAGAAAAGGATAGAACCTTTCCCCTGAATTCTTACTGTGGATGCGTCGCCGAACTTGACACTGCCTGTGATTGATTCGTCAAGGTCTCTGAACTTGGTGCGATCACCCGTCATGTGGTTGCTTGCCCCGTTGTCCAGGAACCAGACGTCCCTGGTGGTTGCGCCGTTGTCAGCAAGCAGCAAATGTGGCCACACACGCTCCTCGTGTACGACCAGCCGGCTCACCGACTCGTTTTCGGTCACTGCCAACAACAACGCGGGATCCGCGTCGTCAGTTTGCACCAAGTGAGCCTCCCCCTTCTTCTTCTTGGGATGAGGGCACTGAGTGGCGTAGTGACCGAATTCTTCGCAATTGTAGCACTTGATGTGACTCTTGTCACGGCCACCGCCGCCAGAGCCACCAGCGCCTTTGTTCTGCGGCGTACTGCCGCGTCCACCGCCTCCACCGCGCCCTCTGCCACGACCGCGTCCGCCCTGGGCACGGTTGCATGGGTCACGAGGATGCTTGTTCTTCTGTGGTGAGGATGACTCGCTGCCGTCCTTCTTGAATCGCGCCTCCCACTCCGCCTGAGTGAGAAGCACTTGGCTGTCGGCGATGACTCCACCGCCGGCTCCCTTCTTTTTCCGAAGTCGCTCGTCATAGGCCTTGAGACGGCCCAACGCCTCCTCGAACGGCATGTCATCGACGTTGTAGAACTGCTCAATCCCTGCGACGAGGCTGACGAATTTCTCCGGGACGGTGTCGAAAAGCTTCTTCACCATGGCGGCGTCGTTCAACGTCGCACCGAGAGCAGAGTACCGGACCGCCATGGTAGTGAGCCTCCCGGCGTACTGGTCCAGCGTTTCTCCGACCTCCATCGCCATGCCGGTGAATTCTCCTTTGAGCGTCTGCAAGCGCGCATCGCGCACTCGATCCGCCCCGACGAACCTTGTCTTGAGACAGTCCCAGACTTCCTTCGCCGTCCGCTTCTTGGCTACCTGCATCAACAGATCCTCCGGGAGCGACTGGAGTAGATGCGATCTAGCCTTCCTGTCCTTTCTCAGATCGACGGCCGCATCGGCCGCCGGCTCGATCGCCTCCCAGACGCCCTGGTCCTCCATCATCGCCTGCACCCGAATCACCCAACTAGTGTAGTTGGTAAGTGTGAGTTGAGGGTACAGGAACGCGCTTCCCGAGCTCCCCCTCGCCGGATCCGCCGTCGCCGGAATCATCGCCATAGTGTCAGATCAACTCCCCAACCTGAGAAGCTCTGATACCACTTGTTAGCGACAGCCAGGACTTCGATCAAACACCTTGCGTGCTAACTGTTCATGTCTGGCACAGCAAATTGCAGCAACAGCAAACAACAACAGATGCAAGTTTCAGAACAGAACAGAGAAGGAAAAGTTTCAAAACTTTGAGTGAGATCAATCAAACGTGAGGCAAATTTCTGGTGGTTCTTGATTCAATTGAAGTAAAAACTTGCAAGTACAAAACTGAGCTAAAACACCTATTTATACTCAACACGAAAACAAAGGAATCCAAGGTTCTATTCCACGATCCGTTTTTCCTGTGAGTTGTTACAGTCTCGCGCACGCGCTCAACGCCACTCCCTGCAGCTCGCCGTTATCCTCGTGCACGCATAACAAACACAAACGGATTTATTCCTCCCAGCCGTTGCAACCGCAAATGACCGGTTCATACTGAGCCTCAACAGAGATAACAGCAACATATAAGCTTCCAGAGATTGGGCGCACGAATCACCCATTCGTCGGCGCCATCACCGACGAGCAAAGCGTTCATAAGCTCCACCTCCTCCAGCAATGGCGACCCGGCGAACAAGGCTGCCAATACCTTGCCCCCGTGCTCCGGGAAGGAAACTTTCTGGATGTGTAGCTTCCTCAGGATCGGAAATCCCTCGAACCCCGAGGGCGCGGGTGGGAGACGGCAACCCTCGAGGTCGAGGCAGGTGAGCTTGAGGCAGGAGAAGAGGCAGGAGTGGAACAGCTAAGGGTTGGGAACCACAGTACAGGGTCTGCACGCCGTTGCAGGAGAGGTAGAGGAGCCAGTCGTGGAGGGCGTCGACGAGCCAGGAGGAGTCGCGCGCGGCGAGGCGGAAGGCGTGGACGGGGGCAGAGCGCCGGAGGAGGACCGCGTCGACGTCGGACGCCGCGACGCCGGGGCTCCGCGTCAGGTCGACGGAGGGGAGAGACCCGTTGAAGTCAACTGGAAGAAGTAAGAAAATATAGCTTCGTAAAGTGGATTGATACGATGAGAGTTGCTCCCGTCGGTTTAAGAATAACACAACTTGAACTGATAACACAATTCATTCAGGCATGGATGGAGTATGAACGTCGGGTACAAACTGCTAGCTTGGATTGGAGAAATAATCCATTAGGTCTACCTCAATGGTCCGAGCTCCAAAATATGGGTGTAGATCCCGCTGTCAGGTTGCTACATCCTTTGCAGGAGATACATTCGGAAGGAGATATTTTGTTTGCCCCAACATAGACTACAACTTCGTTGTACGTCAAGGCTTACATTTTAACAATTCGGTTCACATTTCCATAATGTACCTACCCTCACTAACTAAATATATTTATTTTCTCAGGCCAATCCAATGTGCGGATTCACTATGTGGATTGACAATGTCAATCCGACTTATCATGGCGCAAAAATAACTGAGGCTGAAACACATACAAAGTACATGCGAATGAAGGAGCACGAAATTTCAATACGCGCTGCAGGCCGTAGAAGGGGTCGGTAGACACGTTACAACTCGATTGGTCGTCATAGGCAAACTCCTATCGTTCATATATGAGACTTTTCAGCTATATTATCATAACAATAGTTTCTAAATGTTTGTACTATTGTATGAGTCACGAATCAATAACTAATGGATCTAATTCATTTTCGTTAATAAAGTTGCTTTCTCATCCCACAACGTTGTCTTCCTTCAACTTGTGTTCTTACTCCTCCATGCTACTACGTTCTTCCTCCGACTGGCTTTGAAGTGATTGCTTACTAGGGATTTAGTCATTTTCATCCTTCTAAATTACAGTGATAACACGGAACCAACAATGCTTCAACCCTTCATATCTTTAATCCATAAATCAAGTCCATCAACCATCCTAAAATGGACCATCCAAACCATTCATTACTATGGAGTTTTCTAATAATACCTCACAAATATTGCAGATACTTTACCCATTTAGTGCCAAATTTCTAAATACAATCTTGTCATGTTAATGACAAAAAATAATGACCATGAAATTACTAAAAAAATTATCCTAACATTATCGATCCATATGACATTTACTTATCGAACAGTGTAAATTACTTCTTTAAAGAAAAGCAAAATTTGAAACTGCTCAATTGCCACGTCAACAAGCCGGGTGTGGCAACGTTCAGCTGCCACGTCACCGAGTCTGGCATGCCGAAAGTGCCACGTCTGTGCCCACTTGACCTTGTCAATAGGTCATATTGGCCACGGGGCATTCTTTGCAACGCCAAGACCGGTGGCGTGGCAGAGTTGTTTGGACACGCCATCGACACTAGTATGACGAAAAGGTTCATTTTTGAAAGTAAGTTTCAGAAAGGTCTATTATTAAAATTATTTATTAAAAAGGTCTAAAATAAAAAAAATTCTAGCTCCAGGGCCTGGACGCCATCGCTGGAGAGGTAAAGGAGCCAGTCGTGGAAGGCATCGACGAACCAGGAGGGGTCGCGCGTGATGAGGCAAAAGGCTTGGATAGGGGCGGAGCGCCGGAGAAGGATCACGTCGACGTCGGACGCCGCAATGCCGGAGTTGCAGGTCAGGTCGACGGAGAGGAGTGACTCCCAGCGGTGGCGCCACGTATGAGAGAGCGTCGAGGTGTGGACCACCTGGTAGACGTGGAGGCGGCCGAGGATGTTGTCAAGGACTTCTATAGGGAGCGTGTCTAGCCCATCCGGCAGCGGCTCCGGCTCCGACAACGCCGCGAGCCGCCGCTTTTGGTTGGGCGGCGAGGCTGCCATTGCTTTCTTGGAAACCTAGAATTTCCCAAATTCGTGCGCTAGGAAACCTAACAAAATCCCTCTAGCTAGAAGAGCAAGCGGCGAAAGGATTGGGCCTGGGCCTCACTGTTCTTTTCTAATTAAGATGCATATTATATCTTGATTTTCGTTAGCATGTTTTTCAAACAGCTAGACGATGTGTTTCGTGTGAAAATTTTTTTATATAGAAGTTATTCTTTAATATGAAATAAATTCACTTTTCAAATGTGAAATAAATAAAACTCAATTAATCAAACGCTAATGTTTTTGTTTTGCGTGTCGGTACTTAGGGCCTGTTTGTTTGATAGAGCTCCAACTTTTAAATTTAACTTCAGGAGTTGGGTCTAGATTCCAACTTCTAAATTTAACTTCAGGAGTTGGGTCTAGAGTGGAGTTATGGAGCAGTCTAAACTCAGCTCCACCTCTCTAGTTTATTTTGTGAGAACGCTCCATCTAACTCCGCTCCTATTTTAGATGAAGCTGGTTCATTTAAATAGCATCTAAATTCTTCCCTCCATTTCTTTACGTAGCCTTTCTTCGCTCCACCCTTTCGCTCCACCCTTGTTTCCTGTTTTCTTTGACCGAAATTGACACAGCTAGCATGACGATTGACGATATGGCCCTTCTGTTAATTGATCTCAGGTTCATCTCATCAGAGGCCAAAGGAAACAATCTCCATGATCCCGACTCTCCCGCGCTCGGTGCAGTCCCGTCTCACTCAATCCCGCCATTCTTGTCGCAAGCATGCCTCTCGTCAATTCGCCACACACGCCTCCTTCCCTTCGACATGCCCCTTTTTTCCATCGCTGGCTGGCGGCGGCCAACCTCGCCTAGCCAATCATTGCACGCGAGCCTCATCGAACGGATGCGCCACACGTGAACGGCGCAGACGTCCACTGGAGAGGCACCAGTGATGCTCAGCTCCCACCTCCGTCCCCTCCTGAGCGACGGTCAAAACGACTGTAGACTGACGAGAGGAGTCGAGATCCTCGAGGACCATGTCGATCCGTAGCTAAGCTTCCCATTAATCAACAGAAGGGCAATATCATCAATCGTCATGCTAGTTGTGTCAATTTCGGTCAAAGAAAACGGGAAACAGTGTTGGAGCGACGGAAAGGCTAAGCATAGGAACCGAGGAAGAATTTGGGTGTTATTTAAGTGTACCATAAACATTCGATGCTATAAAACTAAAAACAAAAACTTTAGATGCTATTGATTTAATTGTCATAATTTAAATTTCAAAAAATTTATACGAAGCAAAGCTTTTTCCTTCTTTTCAAATAAATAATTCTACGAAGTTCTTATGCAAATCTTAGCTTCAATTATTAAATGGATACCCATGCCCGACAAGGCTATTAGTGTTGGGTGAATAACGAGTGAGTTTCTGTCTTTGAGAACAAGGAAAAAGAGGAGAAAATATGCAAAATAACATGAATCATTAGTGTAATATTAATTGAGTAATTATTTCAAATTTTAAAAAATAAATTAATATGTTTTTTAAAATAACTTTTTATAATTTTTTAAAGAACACATCATTTAGCCGTTCGAAAAATATACGGGCAGAAAACACTCTTCTTATGTCGTTCAAACGAAAGCAACAAGTCGTAATGCCGAGTTATAAGACAGGCAAGTCGTGTACCGAGAGGGTTAGCAAAAGAAATGGATTGAATCTAATTCCTCAGCCTCCTGTTCTTCTTCTGCCTTTGTTATCTTTTTTTTTCTTCACTGATCCCCTGGTTTGGTTTATCAGTGTACTCCCTTCATCTCATAAAAAACCAATCTATTACTGGATGTTTTAGAATGTGTCAACATCCAATATTTTTAGGGAAATAAAGTGTGCTATTACTAATTTGTGTGATTCGTCTAACAAGTTCAGATCATAACAAGGATATGAGTGGTTGGAAACTCAAGTCGTTGCATCAATGAACGAGTACGTGGCTACGTTTCCTTTATTTCTTGTTTTTTTTTCTGAAACTTGCATAAGTACTAAAAACCAATCAATTGAAGAATGAAATGTTCAAGCCAAAAGCTTGAACCTTTCAACTTGGATTTATTTTGCTATCTCAGCTGTGAGATTGGAAACCTCCAACTGAAATTTGAAAATTTCGAGTTTGAACGAACGGAAGTCACAGAACTGCGACAGTGGGTATTCTTATCATGTGCCAAAGTGAAAACTGCAGTGTAAACCTAACTGTCAATTCCAATAAAGAATTATAACTAGAGCACGGAGCACCATTGTGATGTCTTGTTCATTTCAAATGCTGTCATTGCCTTGCCCGACTAAATTGGCCATGCAATGTTCATCAACAGATCAGAACCTAAATTATAGTTCCACAGCCGAGGGTGTCAACAACTGAAAATTTTTCACATCAAAAGGAAGTACAGAAATGGCTAGAATGATGAAACTCTCGTCAGGTGTGGTCTTCTGGAGATTCTGCAAAACCATTCCCAGCACATTTGGCGAACGACGTCTACTGGAGAATCAACATGAGCATCAGCAACACCAGTAGTAGCATGGTCTTCTCCAGAATCCTCAGGTACATTAGCAGCAACATTGTCAGCGGGATCGACTGGAGTGTCTCCTGTGGCCTTTATTATCAAAAGTTATATGAGAAGCACATATGGCATATCACAATTAATATCAGAACCTTGGCATTACTTACTGGATGAGATAACAGCGTCGATAGGAGCTCCGGCAATGGGGGAAGACTATATTGGCAAAGGTCATGTTGCTTAGACAGAGACTGCATTCCACCAAGAAGCAAAATTCATTCGTTCATACCGCTATTTGTTCTTTCTGGAAAGTGAAGAATTGTTATGCTAGTACAACTACGGTACCTGGATGGTCGATATGAAGTATTTTTCATGTTTAGCGGTGTTCTCATCCTCCTGGGTAATCTCTTTCAAATCTTGCATCCTACGCTTGTGGTGCTGATCCCCCTCCTTTTCCAGCTCTCGCAGCTGCTCCTCAAGCTGCTGCAGCTAAACTACAGGCTCCCCGTTGGATCGCTACCTTCTCCGAGGGTGTATGGTATCCAGCAATCCTAAGCCTGATGTCTCCACGTCCTCCGAGTCAGGAAACTCGGCAGATAAATCCAGGAAACCATTCATATCACTGAGGAAAAAAAGAGTTACTGGATGTGGTAAAAAAAATATTGCTTACTAACAAACATATCAATTACAGGTAGCTTTCTCAAGTGTTGCAAACTTTATCTCTCAAGTCATAACGCTAGAGATTTTGAGGTAATATGGACATTTCATAGAACAAGAAAACCATGAATATTTGTCTTGCGTACAGTGTCCAAAATGGTCAGTTTATTTTGAATATTAAGCTCTGAACAAGACAGTATACCAAATGTTTGCCAAATTGATACAGAATTTAATATAGACATACCACATTGATCTTATAGGCAAGAGTGAATCTCAGTGTGTACAAGTATGAGACATCCCACAACTCTCTAAAGTTGAAACCCGGCCTCATCTTTCTAAATTAGTTGCACACAATTAACACCACTATTATGAACCTTGGATTCATGGATGTAAACACTGTAGAAGTGAGACTGATGGTGACTGATTGAAAGTAGATCTGAGCTTCAATGAGAGAGCGAATGGCAGGGAGAACTAGTGAGAGAGACAGATGGACTTTTTCTTTGTTGTTGCTTAATCTGCAATCAATATTGCTGCATCTATATAAGCCAGCACTAACAGTTGGAGCTACAAAGTCAAATAGATAAAATATATAAACATATATAAACGATCTCTAGCAGATGCACGTAACAAATCAAGCTACCAAACCTTAAATATTGAAAAGTGAATCCCATAATGCAACAGGGATGTGCCACGTCTTAAAACTATATATATATATATATATATATATATATAGAGAGAGAGAGAGAGAGAAGGGGATGCAAATCTTCGAGGCTTCCAGACAAGATAAACAGAGACGGAGAGAGATGAGCAACATGAAGAGTCATGAGGATGTCAATGTAATCTTACCATTTGACCTTTCTATAAAACATGTTTTACACATAAGGCCTTAATTTGATAAGTTGGTTGCATTGCAAAACTTATTTATAAATGGAATTACCTATGGATGAGACTTGAGAATTTGATATTCCTAAAGTTTACCTGGCTTATATCAGGACTTACATAAGTGTGATACACTTGAAAATGTATTCTAATAAGTACTGTAATAAAGAGGAAAATGTTGATAATTTTAAATGAAATACATGTGGAAAGGGGATGACAATGAGATTACATATGTAACGGCCCACATATACATGAGTTTTATATAAGATTACAAAGTCGCACAAAAACCGCTCAATCGCTACTCTACAACACCATCGTAGCCCATAAAGTTCTCAATATGTATTATTTCTCAAGTTCAGATAAGAGGGTCGTGCAGCAATAGAGATGATGGGAAGGTGGTGCCACAAGTAGCAGTGAAGAAGACGGTTATATATACTTCAATATTTATGCCAAAGACTTTACAAACGTTGACATTTTACATAATAGGATGGTTAGAGTCACGCGAATGTAGGACTTTATAGGCTAGTAACTAGTTAAAGGATAACTTCATGTTCACTGAGGCATCAAATGTGCTCACTGGTAGACCCATACTCCATGTTCAAAACAAACCAGACACCACATCAACAATCTATCGCCAGAGATGGAAATGATCTAAGGGTCTCACTTTCTTTGATAGTCATTCGTACCTACACATTCACCAGGGCAGTAAGAACCACAGGAATCCCAGACATGCTGGTAAGGAAGTCGATTTAGTTCTGTGTTTTATCCAGCCCCCGGCTCCAAAGGATCGTGCAGTAGATGTGTCGGGTCGAAGCTTAATCCTTAATAGCCAACCGATGCCTGGCACCACCGCTAAGCACAAGGGCAAGAAAAAGATTGGCCTTAAAAGATCCAAATACTTCCTTGTGGGTTTATAAAAAACCATATCATATCGAAGAACTTGATGGTCTTTCCCCACCCCGTTCGATTACTTCTTAAAAGGATTAAATATAGAAGAAAAGTAGTCTACTCAGGAGAATGAGATAAATGCTCATAATATCGCTAGTAACCAACCACAAAAGTAAACAGATGGAGGTCTTTCATAAAGAGAGCAATTTATAGCCCCAATCCTATTTTTCGTGTTCACTTTCAAATGAACATATTTCTGAAAAGTGAATTCGCTCTTCCTGGGTTTCCAAGATCTTCTATTCTGCGTTTTGTTGGTAGATAGCACACCGGAGGCTTGGAAGGAAAATAACAAACCCGAGGAGGGTCGTCCGCTATGAATGAATAGTTGGAAAATCTTATCCAAAAAAGAAGAGTCAGCTGTTTGGCCGATGCTGCAAACCAGACTTCTATCAATGTCAGTGCTTGGGGATCGGGTAAAGCGAGATCACTTTTCAGCTTGACCGTCTCAGTAGCTCCTCCTTCTCTTCTTTAGTAGAGGTGTTACAACCTCGAGACAATGAAAAATAGAATCGAAGATTCAGTCTAACAGTATGTTTAACCATGCCAAAGGTAAGTAGTCGTCAGTCGAGCGAAGCGATAGGCACGTAGTCACTTGAGCTAAGCGAAAGGTATGAAGTCAGGCGATAGGCTTATCATAGCATAGAATCCCTAAATTATTAAAGCACTAATTGCTATTTTTCAATATCAACTTTACGTACTAGTGAGTAGCCTATTGAAGCAGGTATGGGATATGAACGATCTTGACCCACGAGCAGGTTAGCTCGAGAGGGTAAGAGGCCCTAGTGTACATTGCCCAAAGTCTTTCAATCTTTAGACTTCGTTTAAGAAGCGACAGATCCTGGCGCATGAGTACTTGAGGCGAATGGCCATTGCCCAGGCTGATGGGCGAGCCGGGAGAAATTAAAGAAGCAAGAACAGAGTTAATCGTACTTTCCCCGCTATTCTTCACCGGAAATCGTGTCCCCCCACTCCTGAGCAGAAAGGCCTCGCAGAGCGTCAACACCGACACATTGTAGAGCAACGTCTTGCAACTATGTACAAAGCCTCCATTCCCCTGGGTGTCGTGTTTGAAAGCACAGTCTTTGTCATAAACCGATTACCCTCCGCTCCAAATGGCTCTATTTTTCTCCCACAAAGTTCTCGAAACCAAGTTTATCAGCTTAAAACTGAAGAATCTACTCACAATTTTAATGTAGAACTGAAGAAGCACAATTTCCTTTAATGACGAGGACCGAAGAGAAGCGAGCATCATAATAGCTTGATAAAAAGCTATTTAGTCTAAGAGGACCTTAGCAACCGCTTCGCCCCTATATCCTTCCCTAAAACGCTCGCTGTTCCTTGAAAGGAAAGAGGAATCTGTGTACTCAGCAGCATTCTAGTAGCAAAAAAACTTTTTTTTTCAAATCAAATCAAAGTAAAGTTTCGTGAGCTCTGAGCGATGTTTGAAAAGATAATCCAAGTCAAATCAAAGTAGAAAAATCATAAAAAAATAAGATGAAATATTGCCACCCATTGTAGGTGCTGGTCCCCGCACATCAGAGTGCACAAGATAAAAATGAACCTTTTTAGTCTATAAACATTTTTGGAAAGGAAGAGCATGTTGTTTTCCAAGCAAGTTGACAAGGCATAGAAAAAAAAATGGGTAGTTCTATTCATTTAAGGTCTAAATTGATTAGAAAGAAGGGTACAGAAGCCAAGGACTGATGGCTAGTCTAAAGTCATTGACCATCTGGAGCGAAGGACAATTGGCGAAGTTAGTGAGAGAAAGCTTGAAAGATAGGATTTTCTCGTGTGGATTAGTTGAAAAACGTAGAATAGAGATTTCAGAAGTCAAGTCCTTTGAGAGCAACTCATGTTCAGCCTTGTCAGAATAAGCGCAGCTAGCCCTTCTGTTCAAATTACTCTTCCTAAACCTGAACACCTGTTCATACCGATACATACAAGGCTATCCGTTCGTGTCTATCTCTTCCAACCATAAACCTATTCGGATACCTGCCTACAAAACCTGGACTTGATGAGGTTTGACTGATCTATTCGCAACTATTCCATTGGTTCTTTCTTTTCTTAACCTTGGATTGGTTGAGAGCTTAGTGGGAGGGCGCGTCGCTGGGAAAAGAAGATATAGTCAGTTGTAACTTATTCTGATAACATTTCTGGGAAATCTAGAGAGAGCTATTCTAGATAGAGGGCTCCGGGGCACGAGTTGTAAAGAACTAGTTCTGGTAGTTCAGCTCACCCGAGGCAACTAAACTAAATAGGTCTAGCTGGGGTCTCTATCTCCGGGTTCAGGACGCATAGACGGAGCGAGTCTGCTTCGGTAGCGTGGGATGGCATAAGGAGATTGAGTCTCACTCTTTTTTGAAATAGAATTACAGAATCAATACGTTAGAACGTTTTCTGATAGAGCGGAAAGCAAAGTAACCTATTTTAGGATCAGATCAAATCTGGAACAAGAAGCAAGCTTCCTTGGAGAAAGGTTTTTCTATGATAGGTATCTATTAATTGTCAAAGAATTCAGATTAGATGATTGATGTTTGTTTAAATTCTGTCTTTGATTTGCAAAAGTAGTAAGTCTACTCTTCTTCCCCCTCTCCTCATATGTCTACAACAGGAATTGACAGACCGCACTCAGAGACCATTTGGAAAGAATAGCAGCACTCCCCAAACTCTATAGGTTGCGTTAGCTATACGAGCGAATTGGTTGTTTCGAGCACGTAGCAATGCGAGATAGAAGATTGAGCTTGCATGCAATAGCTATAGGTTAGTGAAAGTAGGCACGAGTAGAGGGCACTAGTAGCCTTATCACGTCAGGTAGCTTGCTATCCGAACAACTACGATATACGCCGCTTCGCTACAACTACGCCTATCGGCTTACGGCCAAGACCACTTTCAGATAGAGAGTCATGGGCTTCTATCAAGTACTGGAGGCAAGCTCGTCAACTAGTACATAGCCATAGCATAGCTATGATGAATCCAAGGTTTACGCATCCAATTTGCGCCTGCATATTTTCTCAATCAGCTTCCGAACAAGACGACCCAGCGCAACACTACGCCCTATTGCAAGCGTTGTCAACAATATATTAGGAAAGTGAGGCAAGCATAGTACCTATTACAAGCCCGAGGCCTAGGCATAGTTTTGGCTCGTTGGGAAGGCGCGCAGCGAGGCGTAAATGTCTAAATAGGTAAGGTATCCTGGGGTGTATCACCGGTGCCCAAGTAACTAGTTGATAGTAGATGCCCTGCCAATCCCCATTCCTATTTTCCAAGAAGGTAAAAATCTACGAATAACCAACTTAGTATGTAGCAGTCTATTCTCTTCGCTTTCTGTATCATATAAAAGATCGTTATTCCCATTCTCCCGATGCAGACTTCGTAGTAACTATCTCGCTGGCAAGAAAGAAGGGCTACTATGATAAGGCTGCAGGTCGGCGGAAGGCAGGAGGAATGGGACTATTAAAACTGGAACTCTAGGGACTTAGCCTTAGACTGTTAGCTTGTTTGCCTTTACCCTAGAAATAACTTGCTATCCCAAAAGCTTGATAACTTCTTTGCTTATGGCCGTGGGTTGCTTTAGAATCCGAGGTCAACTCGACTGAAAGGAGAGGGAATAGATGAATACGGTAAGGGACTTGAATTCTATCCAATACGATAGATAAAAGCGAACAAATGGCAGTCATAGGTAGAACGCGTCTTTCTAGATTCGATTTATTTCTTTCCATCGCGAGAGATTCTCTCCAGCCATAGGTTCCCCAGTGGTACGTCCGGGGTCGGTTCAATCAGTGCGCTATCAGTCCAGTACCATTAGCTCTCCAAGGGT